>JAOSBN010130212.1:0-29397 GCA_027563595.1 Erythroxylum suave
ATCATCATCATCATCATCATCATCATCATCATCATCATCATCATCATCATCATCATCATCATCATCATCATCATAATTGTAAACGTAATGATAATCATAATCAAGCTAAGTACGAAAGAAAAGGCTTATCCTAAAACCTTAAGAGGTAAGTACTAAATATTTAAAAGTTTAGGCTAACAATAAAAGAAAAATGTTAAAGGACATATGAGAACTGCAAGGATTTCATTACGAGAGATCCTTTATCTATATCCTAGTAGACCAAAGTTTCCTTTTGAGGGTCATTTACTCTGTAAGTTCCAACACTGCCATATCATTCCTAAGCACCTCCTCCCAGTTCTTTTTAGGCCTCCTTTTTTCTCTTACAATTAAAAACTACAATCTTTTTACATCTTCTCACTAGGGCATCTAGGTGTCTTCTCTTAACATGTCCAAACCACTTAAACCTTATCTCTTTTAATTTGTGAATAATAGTAGCTACCTTTAATTTGTCCCTTATGAGTACATTCTTGACTTTATATATTCTAATAAGGTTGCATATCTAATGGAGCATCCTTATCTCCGTCACCATTAGCTTATGAATATCCCCTTGTTTGATGTGCCAATGCTCTGGCCCACATCACATGGCCGACCTAATTGCTAAATGATGTAATTTACTTTTAAGCTTGAGTAGTATCTTTTTGTCACATAAAAATGCTAATGAACTTCGCTATTTAAGCCACCCTGATTTGATCTGGTCAACTATTTTTTCATCAATCTCTCCATTACTCTAAACGATAGATCCTATATATTTAAAACACTCATTTTATGATATAACTTCTAAACTAATCTTTACCTGCACATCGATAACCACCTTATGTCCTAAAAAGTTACACTCCACATACTCAGTCTTAATCTGACTCAATTTAAAGCCCTTCTACTCTAACGTATCCCTCTAAAGTTCAAACATAACATTGACAACCTTTTTTGTCTCATCCACTAAAACAATTTCATCAACTAACAACATATACCAAGCCATATTCCTTTGGATATTCTTGTTGAGCTCATCAATCACTACTGCAAAAAAAGGGGCTTAAAGAGGGGCCTTCGTGTAGCTTAATATTTATAAAAAAATGCTTTGTATCTCCTCCGATCATCTTTATTCTAGTTTTTACACCTTTGTATATATTCCTAATAACTCATATATAATTCATAAGAACTCCCTTAACTTCTAAACATCTCCACATGATTTCCCTAGGTATCCTATCATATGTGTTAGAGTAGTGCTCTAAAGGCAATCACCTTTAGCACTTTTGTACAAACTTTATTTTAATTAGTAAAGTGAAAGACATTTTTCATTAATTTGATATTCTTTTTATATAAATGAATTGATGTTGATCTTAAATCAAATTAATGAACTCTATGATACAAAACATAGCATGAATGAGATCATGATAATAAGATTCCTATCATGTGCAATTATGTTATTATATAAATAACCCCTAGTTATAGGGTTAATAAGACAGGACATTACTAATCCAGATGACAAGCACATGATATACTTCTTGATTTAATCAAGCAGTGGATCATACAAACTGTAAACATAACATGTTTAAACTTAACATGTCGATGCTTACTAAGGGTAGTAAGTACATCGGATAACCCGCTATAAGATTATCATAGGATGATCTATCAAATGTCAATGATTAATCTCATCATTGCAATGGTGCAAATATCCTTAGACTTGAGGTACTCAAGGATATCTTGGATACTAATCCTGTGTTTTGACATCATTCCTTATTACTTCAAGATGAGGCACTCTTAGGATGGTGATTGGGTACAGATACTGGTATTTGAAAGTAATTGGGTAGCCAATAAAGGATTAACCACTCCTAATAGAAGGAGACGATACCCACGGCCTCTTGCCGAGGTCATTACTCTGGAGTCTCTGGCCAAAGTAGTTTTGTTTCATGAAGAGAGTCTTCAATGACACATAAGAGTAATGAGATCCCAAGACAAAAACTATCATCAGTTGGACTAGATGTGACGTAGTTAGTATAATGGGAGTTGTCACATAGCCCATACTCTGAACCAAGTGGGGTATAGTATGGTAAAAGGAAAAGCTGCATGGTAATTGTCTATAGAAAGGTTCATAAGTTAGATAATTAACTATTTAAGAGTTCATGTATTAATCCACTTATATTCCGATAAATTGGCATGATGAAATCCTTCATGATTTTCTTGAATTAGGAGTTAATTTAAGTGCTTTTAATAACCAGGAACCTGAAGGTCACAAGCATAAAAGATCAGAAAAAAAAAAGTAAGGCCTAATTTAAGTCAGCCACAATCATGTATCATAGGGCCACGATCGTAGCTGAAGGCGAGCCCAATTTTAGGAGGCCACAATCGTGGGTCAGTGACTCTGATCATGACAAAAGGCACGAAATGGTATATAAGTGAGTTCTTCACTTATGTACACGAACTTCCCTCACTTCTTACACACTCAAGTGATAGATAAAGGGGTTCTAGAAGAGTTTTAGAGAGAGTGAGAGTTATCTTGAGTTTCGTTCTTGCAATTCATACAATTGTTGTATGAATCAAAGTGTATGCAATACGATCCTTGACCTATTTTCATCATCTTGAACATCAACTTGAATTCATCAAGTTTGGTGTTTTGAAAACCCTTAAAAATTATTTCTTCTTCCATCTTTGTGTGTTCTTGGAGATTAAGGAAGGGTTTGGTGTTTGTAACAACCCAAACAAGGAGAAGAAATAAGAAAGGAGGAGATTTTCAAGATAAAAAGTCTTGTTATTTCATGTTCTTTACATATCTTTGCATGCATGTTAAGATCTTGTGTTTTTGGGGGTTGTCATGGTATTGGAATTTGATTCTGACACTTTCGATGCGTCTGCATGCTATGATGCATGCAACCATGGCTAACCCAATAATATGCCTTCTTTAAATCATTAAAAACTTACTTAGGTTATATTGTCTTTCCCTATAGTATTTTATTAATCTTTTAAAAAGATGTAAAGCTTCTAATGTGGACCTTCCTGGCATGAAGCCAAACTAGTTTTTTGAGATAGAAGCATCCTTTCTCACACTCTTTTCGATCACCTTCTCCCATAAATTCATGGTATGACTAAGTACTTTTATGCCTCTATAACTATTATAGCTTTGATAATTTTTATAAGATTTGGTACACAATATGACTTATATTATATTTTTACGTATTGTTTTCATCCATTAGTGAAGAAAAAATGAATTTAGGAAAATTAAAGTCAAACTAAAGCAATTTTTAGCATGCTTACGAAGGAGGACTTAAAACAAAAGTTTAATATGGTTCCATATTCTAACTATATAGCCTAACACAAGCTAAAGATGGAGTCCTATTCTACATGTGTAGGGTACAGATTCTTTTTTTAAGAATACGCTATATAAATACGAGCACAAAATATGGACTCATTTTCATTGGTTTAAAATATGTTCTCAAGATTAAACCACAAATGTGTGATCTATGATTTAGTTATTGTATTACTAGCTAATAAGGATGCAACATAAATTTATATTGGTCATACTTGAGCATTATTTTTTATGAAAATTCTAAGGTTTTATGCTTAAGAAGATAGAGAGGAAAAAAGGATGAGAGGGAATTAGAAGGAGTTTAACTAGAGCATCTTAGGAAAAGAAATGAGTGACTTTGGAAACAAAGAAGGGGATTCTATAAAGATTTAACAAAAGAACTTTAAGATTTCAAAATTATATGGGAATGACTTCTTTTATCTTATTTCTTTCTTAATTCTTATTGGGTTTCTTATTCTTACTATAAACTAACTTATGTAGATCTAGATAGGATAAATCATATAACTACCATTTTATATTGATTCTTAAATTTAAATAATGATTACTACATGAGATTAAATTGAAATATTTTCCTATTTTGATTCAATTTTAAATTTCATAAATAGGGATTGAGAAATTATATATATGAATAGATTATAATATGAATAATAAGAGTTATATTAAATCTTAGAGAAAGGATCACATAAATCTTCTAAGTTAGATTTATATATATCATTGTATTTTTCTTTAGAACGTAAAGATTTTAAAAAGGGCAAGGAAATAAAGAGTTGGGTACAAAGAGTGAGCCACAGGATACTAAGCATTATAACCATTAAAAAGATAGCAATGATAAAACCACATAATCTTAGTTAGCTAAGTAGTTAAAAATAACCAATCAATATGTTCCTATTTGGTAAGAATGTCTATTACCAATCATCATATTCCTCATAAACATCCTTAATCATTTCATCATCAATACATTTAATTGATATACCCCCATTAGCTATTCTCAAGTCAATATATTATGTTACCAAAGATCGTCCATGCACTAAGTTTTATTCCATATTAGCTACTGGGGATTGAGAATTGCTATATTTTCTAACTCTGAGCTAATTTTGTTTATATTCATTCTATAATAATTATTCATTTGATTTAGGATAAAATATTATTGCAAAAGTAGATGGGGTCCTAAATTTTTCTTTTGAAAATTTTGTTATTCCTCTCCTACCAAGTATCATATACCAAGTGACTTAAAGCTGCAGTAAATAGTTTACCTTCTTTTCCAAATCTCAACTTCACTGAGGTCACATAGATGATAAATTGATCATAAGTAGAAAATTTTTAATTAAGTATGTAGAGTTGTAGTAAAAGGAACCATGTTTGCTTGAAAAATTCACATTGGAAGAATGTGTGGTTATTGTCTTTAGGTCGGTTATTGCATAAAATACAATATGAATCAAAGATGGAACTATAGAAGAGTCTATCCTTGGTGCTCAATCTCCATTTAATAACAATCTAAATAGTGAAATTTACTTTAAGAAGATTTAAAGGGCTTTAAACTAGGCTGAACCAGATGACTTAAGGTTAGGAAGTTGCATAAAGTTCTAGGTAAGTTTTTTTGTGAAAGAGTCAGAGCCATGAAAAAAATCTAAGAACTTTAGAAATGGCGAGTTACATAACAATTACTTGAAATTACAATTTACTAACCCTTTAGCTTGTTATAATGTGATTCATTAAATTAGCTATGAGTGTGGTTTTATAAAGATAAGTAGGAGGGTGTCAAGATTCATACTAAAATCATGTATTTCCCCTATTTCTTATAATGTAACAGATGTAAGGTGCTAAAATGTCTCTCAATTTTAGCATTTGAATCATAGTCCATGAGAAATGGAATTTCATATTGAGAAAGGTTTTTTCCTTTGAGAATTAGGAATGGATCTATTTGACCTAAATGAATTCTTAATTTGTATGTTTCAAATTCTTGTTGCAAGAAACATTTTGTTAGTAGATCTAAATGCTTTCAACCCTAATCAAGGTTCCTTTCCATAAACAGTTCTTAATAGCCTCTCATTTTCCTTGTTTGATTTGATCTGGAGGAAGAGATGTACACACCAATACACTTGTATAATAGAAAGAATTAACAGTGTTAATTGCAACCTGCCAACATATGATAGGAATAGATTATTCTGACAGCTAATTCATTTGTCTATTGCTTCCAAAAGAGGATGATATTCATTATATATAAGTCTCAAAGTAACTATAGGAAATTCCAAGTTTTTGAAATGCAGTCTAGCCAATCAATAACTAATGGAATCAAAGATTGAACTTACTTATTTGTCTCTACTTAGAAGATAAAGTTTCTCTTCCTTTTGTTAATGCTCAACCCCAAGATGAATTTAAATTTATGAAAGGAATTGAGTAGGGTATTTATTAATTCTGTTTTAGTCTATATAATATGAGAATATCATTAGTAAATGTGAGGTTGAAAAGCTGAAGCCTTATGAACTTAGTATGATATTGTAAGTTGTAAGTTATTTGATTGGTGAGTCCTTACCTTAACCCTTTTAAGCACTTAAAGTTACTAGTTGGCTCTCTATTAACAAGCATATTAAATGAAGCTATTGTGACATATTTATGGATCTATTAGATGAATTCACTTAGATAGCCAAAATCTTTGAGAACTTTGAATAAAAATCCTTATTATATTGAGTTAAATACCTTACTAAAGTCAATATTTAAAGCAAAATCCTTTAGTTTAGTATCTATATAGTAGATTTTCAAAATTTCTTGAGAAAGGATAATGTTGTCTCCAATAACCCTCCCTTAGATAGTCAATTTGAGTTTAGAAGCTATAATCTTTGGGATTATTTTATAGATGAAATTATATTGTGAGATTAGACTAAATTCTTTCAACTTAAAGGGATTTTGAACCTTTGGAATATGACAAAAAAAATTTCCTATTGGATCCTTTTATAAAATTCTTTGAATCAAAGAAATCCAAAACAACCTTTTTCATATATCCACCGACCTAGTCTCATTCTTACTAAAAGAAAAAATACATATTAAAATCATCAACACCAGGAGACTTGTACGAACTAAAAGAGCATATGCCTAATGTGCTAAATGATTGGAACCTATTCTAGGGTAAAGTGGGAATAAAATAGCCTTTAAGAAAATTTTTAAAGCACTTAAAGATAAGATGATTGATCTCATCCTAATTATGCATTGTAATACCTTGCTCATTCATTAGTAAGGTAATTCTTTTTGTATTCTTCTTACCTAGGATTAAGCTATAAAAAAATTTAAGAGTTACAATCCCCTTCTTTAAGCCACAAGATTCTTAACTTCTTCTTTAACAAGGAATTATGATTATTTAAAGCTGAAACATAGTCAATAAAGGCTATGTTCTCTTTGGAGAGAAAAGCCATATCACCTAGTACTATCAAGAGTTAATTCTGAAAGCTCTTCAAAGCTCCTCTGACTTCCTCTAATATCTTTCGAGTATTTTGTGCTACAAATTGGTTGAGATTTTTAAGTTTAGTTTTAATATGTTTAAACTTGGAAAATAAAGGTGATGTGCTAAGTGGGTGTTGAACTTAAAGGGGAAAGTTTTAGAAAGTTTTAGGTCATTCAAATGCACTTTGATAAGTGAGTGGTTAGATATCATCGATGAGAGGAAATTGCTTTCACTACTAAGAAATTAAGCAAGTAAAGATGTATTAAGTAAAACCCTATCAAGTTTTTTTATTTGATAACGAGTGCCTACATTCTTATTTCTCTATATATAATGATTGCTTATGTATCTAAGATGACCCAACCTTGTATAGTATAGATAGTTATAAAATTCACCACATTTTATTCTACTAGAAGAGAGGCCATCAGTTTTATTGAAACTACAGAAGCTAAGGGGTTGGAAAATAACAAATAAGGATGCTAAAGGAGATAGAGGCTAAGTGACTACAACTAGAGAAGCCACATAAGATAAAGGGTTGGAAAATAATGACGAGGGGCAATCTTTTAGACAAGTGAACATGGTTTGGTTGTGTGTAAGTTTTAACTGTTAACCCTCAACAATCTGTACGTGCATGGTTTATTAGCGTAGATGTCGATCCCATAAAGAGGGAACTAATCTAATCCTAAAATCTAAGGCTAGAAACAAATAACAAAAATTCAAAATGTAGCGAAACTAATATGAGAATTTAATTCAATCAATCAAATTAAGAATCAGATACGAAAATATTAATTACTAAGTAATTGCAACACACCTAAGAATCAACCGAAAGAAATTATCAATTAAGAGAAATGGAAATTTCCCTATCCTTAATGCTAACCTAACTGATTATGAATTATTAGATTGTTGGTTCTAGACTATCCTAGGGTTGATTACTCTCTCTCAAGTTATAAACATTAACCTTATATTATAAACCCTAATCAGATTGTGGAAGTTACAATCTCTTAATTCACAACCTATCAAAACCCTTAGTTAGCTCTAAAGTTTTTTAATAAACTGTCAAAAACCTATGCAAGATCTCTCTTTGCACAAATTCTTGATTTGATCCAATTCTTGTTTCTATTAAATCACCTAACTCTCATTAGTCTAATTTAATCAGTTTTCATTCGATTCACCCTCTTAAATTACTATCGAATTATGCAATCACATAATCAAACCACAACAATATCCAATAAACACATAAATAATCAGATTCTCATTAATTTAAGAATAAAATTTCGAAAGTGAGTTTTAAACATCCTTGACATTCTAAATCCTATCATCAACTGTGCAATCCAATTCTATACAATGATAAAACTAAAAATAACAAGAAATATAATCTAAAATGGATGATGGGAGGCAGTGGCATCGGGAAACCTCTTAATCCGGGAAGTACTTCAAGTCAACTTCTTCTCCTCTTCTCTCTTCCTTCTTCTCTTCGTCTATCTTTCGATGATTTCTCTCTAGGATTTCTCAAGGTGGCTGATGTAAAAGCTCCCCCTCTACCTCTTATGTTGTTCTTTAAATATCCTCTTATGTTTTGGGAAATCCTAGGTTTTTTAAGGTCTGAAAGGTTCAAAAAATCCCTCAAAACTTAACATTCTTGAGTGTCTACATGTTTGCCTATAATGGCGTATGCTCATTGAGGCATAAAGGCTTGCCTAAGGAGCTACAAAAGTAATATAGACCTTATGTTGATGAATATTCTCAAGGAAATGTTTTAAAATTGATCTACAAAGGGATGGTTTTTAGTTTGTCTTGCCAATGAAAAATCTAGTGTCTGTGTTTAAAGGATTAAACAGTTTTCGAAGTAGTGCTAAGGCTCTTACTCTAAAATTATTTTCACTCTTCCTTCATTTAAGAACTTGAATATGAAGTATTCCTTTTTTTCTACTACAATTTTATGGAGTCCAAGTCCATTTCATGTAGTTTCTACTCAATATCGCATCTTTAGGAAAAGGGAAATCCTATTAAGGAAGAAAGAAACTAAGTTGTTAATTTAGTAAGCTGTTCTTGCCTTGAACAAGTCCAATAGAGGGGACAAAAGTTAAGATGAAGCCAAAGGAAGTTTAGGAATTAGCATAAGATTAGCAAAAAAAAAAAAAAGACCATAACCTATAGCTTTCTAACACCAGGTTGTTTTTAAGGAGGAGTAATTGAGGCTAATGCGGGATAAATGAAACCATTACGTATAAATAAAGGGAGATTTTAAGGAGCTTTACAGGGACTTAGATTGGAGGAGGGGTTGATAGGGAGCCAGATACTAGAGGTAGAGAGATTCTATATAGTTTTAGGAAGAGTAGGAAACTTATACAAAGAAAAGCGAGGAAATTAGTGGGGTATTGGAATTCTTTCAACTCATGGAGGAGGAGAAGCTATGTTTAGTTTCATGCCTAAAAATGCAAGAAACACTAGCTTAAAGAATACACAACAAGTTTGAAAAATTTTAAGTAACGAAAAATGAAAATTCAAAGGTGATTTAACCGTGGAGTTGATAAATCTATCATTGGAATTCACATAATGAGTTATGTATTCTTATTTATTTTGATTAGAAAGAGATTTCAATCATTCTACTTAAGTACGAGTTGTATTTCTTGGCAAACTATTTGGTTATAACATTTTAAATTTTTATCGATCCAAAAATTAGTGTTAATCATCAAGAGCAGATAAATTTAGGAAAAGAAAATTTCTAAGAGAATTTTTCATCTAAATTTTAATTATCAATCAATCGGTTCATTCTTATTTATGGCTTTGGTTTGTTATCTTAGATTAGTAACTTTATATTCATTAATGTTTTCTTTTAATTCAATCATTTATGTCACTAAATTAGATAATACAATATGTTTAGTAATAGTACTTATAGTTCTCATAGGATCAAGACTCATATTCACTAGATTATACTATAAAAAAGATAGGTTTGCATAGTTGATCTTAAGTATTGTTTTACTTCTGACACGTATCATATCACTATCATTCCATTATTTGAGGTTGTTAATCTACTTGAGCTGTTAAAATTTACCTTTATCTTAGGTTTGGATCAATGACTTTTCTATCTCTAGATCCTATTTAACAAGGTCAAAACAGTTTCTCCTTATCACACACTTAATTAAATACACCTAAAATCAAATCAGCATAAGCATAAAAAACAAATATTTTATGATAAATTGAATTAACCATAAAATACTTTAATTATGTGAGATAATCTAATACTCACAAGGCGTTATCACATAATAATAATATTTTATAGTAAATTTAATTAATTATAAAGTGTCCTCTTTATAACTTTTAACTTAAACTATTTTTACACTCTAAATATCTTATAATTTAGAATAAAATTTTAATACCACTTAGTAGAGATCTTCTACTATTGATGAATGATCCACTTAAATATAGTAATCAAGTCATAAATATTATCATAATATATATTTATTATAATATATGATATCATTTATTATAATATTTTTCATTGTATTTTTTACTAATGTTTCATAAATATGAAATCAATCTAAATCAACCAAAACAAACCATTTAAAATTGGATTTGCTAAACTTAATTTAATTTTGTATATGATTAATAATATGGGTTTTATCAGCTAATGTATGATAAACATACATTACTGTTAGTATGATTTTTATAGCATGTTGCTTGTGTTTTGGACAATTCTAGTGGACTTTGATACTCAAAAAGTGATATATTTTGTTTCAAGTCTATTTTCTTCCTCTTCAAGGACAAGTGAGAAAATTTAAAGAAGAATTTGACCAATTTGGAGTAATTTTTCTAGAAATGAAGAAGAATTATAGAAAGTGGCATATACAAGCCACCATGCTAAGGCTATGTTCCAAAATGGTTGCTTTCATTTCTCCTTCACCACCTTGCACACCCTCATTTTCTTTCAATAATGAAGCAAAACAAACCATACATGACCCTTGCTAGTCCCATATGGGTGATAATTATTTATGAAAAGAGTTCCAAAATGTGGCAAAAACAACATGATAGGTAAATGGTGTTACATTAAGACCATGTTACTCATAAAAAAATAGAGTTCTAAATTTTTAAAAGAAGGCATGCATGATATATACAGTTTCTTTTGGCTAGAATAAAGTTGAAAAGAAGTAGATAGTTATTTCAAAATCAATTTTGTATTAGCAATTGATCAAGAATAAATTAATCTTGGAAGAAGTATAAGAATTCAATAAGATTAACCAAAGATTTCTTCAAAAAAAAAAGATCAAGCAAAGATTGAAGATTTAAAACTTATAGTAATGATTTCTTATTCTTAGTTTCTTTCTTATTTTTATGTTTCTATCTCTTATTTGATTGATAGGTAATTGGGATACAGACTTAGATGGGATAGACCCTTGGATGTGATTTGTTAAATTGATGAATATTTTGGTTTATTAAATTTTTTATTTTCTTAAGATTTATCTATATTTTATACTTCGTTGAATTGGAGGAATCAAAGTAAAAGATTCAATTATCAAGCTCATGTAATAAGATTTGAGATATGAAATGTATTATTAGATTAGAACATGGATAAAGAGAGTTAAGTGTAAGTTACACAAGAGAACTAAAAGATCGTCCTAGGCTAGGGCAAAACCTATTATGTGAATTCATAAAATGAATTAACTCATTCTTAGGTTATCTTGATTAGAAAGAGACTTTAATTAATTTAATCTAAAGATAGAAGTTATATGCCTTAAGGTAAAATATAATTGTAACTTCATAATTCTTACTGGTCCAAAAACTAGAATTGATCATTAAATCGAGATGAAGTTAAACATAGTAAAGTCCTAGGGAACACTCCACTTAAATCTAGCTTATTCATAGGTAGTTTTATCCTTTATAATTTCTTTTTTTGCCATTTAGATTTATTATTTATATTTTTCAACAGATATAATAACATGTTTAACTAATTAAATTTGTAAATAGTTGATAATTAATCAACAATCCTATTGGGATTAGCCCGTATTAACTAGTGCTAGCTATAGCTGTATTGTGCATTTATGATAAAACACATGTCATGCTTTTTCATCATTGCTAAAGACTAGGCATTTGTATTGATCAATTTAAAAATTGATCAGATTAGGCTTTTTGTTTTATTTTATTATCATTTATTAAGTTTGCTTCATTTTTTTCAATTCACTTCTTATGTATAATAGTGCAATAATCAAGTGACTCTTATAGAACCAGATTGTTACATTAAGAGAACATTATTTATAAGAAAAAGGCTTTAGTGGAGGATAGAGGCTGAAGAAGCAAAGCTGGTTATAAGAATATGAGATCCTTAAAGGATTTTTTCATATCTGGTGCCTAAGCCATTAACTTAGGCATTACCAGCCCATCATCAAAGCACAAACTTCAAGCTAAAGCTCTCTTCTCTCTCCATAATGCCATAAAATCAATTTAGAGGACTCCTTTTGGAATATCCAACTATGCATCTATTAATTTTTATGGAATAATACGATACATTAAAATTCAATGAAGTCCCTCATATGTCGTTGAGCTTAAGCTATTTCCTTTTTCACTAAGGATAAAGTGAGATCATAGTTACAAGCCATATCACTAGGATCCATCACCATATAGAATCAGTTATCCCAAGTGTTCTTGGTAAATACTTTCCCATAGACAAGATTGCTTAAATCAAGAACCAAATCACTATCTTTTCCTAGGAGGAAAATAAGTCATTATATGAGGCTTGGAAGAGATACAAGGACTACTAAGGTTATGCCTCATCATGGGCTGGAAAAGTAGTTGATTGTTTAAACTTTCTAATATGGGATGACCTTTAACATGATGATCTTCATGGATGCATCTACTGATAGAGCTTTCATAAACAAGATTGTTAACAAAACATACAAGCCCGAACATACCAGAGAATATTCGATAACATACTCTATGAAAATGGTACATTAGGACAATCAAACTAACTCGTTAAAGGCATCAAACATATCATGTACATCAAACATATCATAAGCATTCTAAATGTTCATTTCTTCCCATTTCATTCACCAACATAAGAGTCCCATGTGTCTTTACAATTCAGAATCCACATAAACATTGCACAACATTTTTTTGAGTTCAATCTCAATACCAAATATATAATATGAAATGAGATGCTAATACACTAGACTCTAACTAGACTCCTCAGATTCAACTAATCGGACCTTTGAGCCATTCTCGTCCCCCAAAATGTAAGTATTAGACTTCTACTATAGCACCTTAGTAGTTAGAACTCCCTTGAACCTAAAAAACAACGTTGCAATTTTGATTAGTATATTAAAGTTTATTATACTTGCAAAAGCATATCATGTAAGGTAGCATTGCCTATCACTACACATCCTCCATTAACTTTAACTGTAATTCACTATTTCAAAACAATTTAATAATTCATTTCAATTCAATCATTTATTTATATGCAAATGCACATATGTTTCCATTCTCATTTTGTTTTGTTGTGAACAAGTGCTTATCAACCTAATTCACTATCCTATGTTTGTTGTGGATACCAAGAACATTTCTGGCTTATATCCATCATGGATACCGAGTCCATGTTACCTAAGCCTAAGGCTTTTTTCCATAATCTCAAGTTTAAAGCTCTTTTTTTCACATCGGTCACTCTAATCACAACTCCTTTATTTGACCATGCATTTCAAAGTGATGAGATGCATCATTTTATATGCTATGTTTTCATTTCCTTTCATCTCTATGTACTTATGCCCCATATATCAAACTCCTCAAGTCTAAGTCTGGCATTTATCAATCAGTTGTACATGTTCCATATTAAACATAAAATTTATATAGAAACACATATAAGTGAATTTACACATTTAAGTTGACTCACAGTATGCCCTAGAAAAGTTATTGCCTCAACGTTCCGGTAATGTCTTAATATTGATGATCGCCTAGCACATTTATCATCATGCAATACACACATAGTTCACAAATCACTAATTTTTTTAATCATATGAATATACAATCATGCACATGATATGTGTCATGTTTCAATGCATGCTCAATTGACTTTTTAGGTATGTATTCTTATTCATAGATCTTGACTATTCAATTTGTGCTCATACAACCTAAGACCATACAAACATTACATCTTGTATGTTATCATTTTGCAATCAGGTTTATACCTTTAAGCTAGCTTGATTTACTCCAAATTCATTTACCATACATTACACTTATCCTTGTACATTTTCATGTTAAAAAAAACCTCTTACAACACACACACAATTGTTACTTTAAATCTGGAATTTCAGCAAGTTAGATATATACATTCTCTAAACTTTTTCCAGTAATATATATTAATACATTTACCCAATTCTCATTCATAATTACACAATATTCTTCAATGCTCATTCATCCATACCTTATACACATTAATCATGTCCATAAGATCATGCTTGCATTAAAATAACCCATTTATTCCTTTAATAAATCGTAATTTCCAGCTTTGAACATAACCTGATTAAAGTAGTCCATTCTTTAAATTATGAGATCAATTAACATCATAAACTCATCAAGCTCTTAACCAATTAATCAAGTAACAATCTAGGCTCATTCCTGCCTTTAATCAAGTCCAAACATACAAATTTAGAGTGTTTTCTCATCTAGTTCGACATGTACACAAGGATGAAATTAAAATTCCAGAATTTTTCATCAACATCACTAATGTGTGGAACTTTACTACTTTCAATACTTCATGAATTTTACAAGCTCAGAGATATCATTAACACCTGAAATTTTCCAGATTTAATGTCCTTTAAGGTTACTTCATTTTAGGTTAATTTAACTTCCATATTGGTTACAAATCTCACAAAATATGCTCATTTGTTTTATTACCATTCACTTTACGCCGTCATACTTGCAGTCCTAACTTTGCCAAATTTGAAAACACTTCAATAACACCTATCTTTATCATGAATTCATCATCAATTATACTTCAAATCCCAACTTAAATCATCCATATATAACAGCACATAAGCTACTGTTTTCATGCATCCAAAAATAGAATAAAAGGTACCCCTTTCATTTATCATTTTCCAGCACAATTTTAATACCAATACCACATTCAATCTATCCCTAATCAGTCATCATAATTTCTACTAAAACATGTCACAATAGATTAGTACTTCACTTACTTGCTTAGTTCAAATGCCACATCAATGTATCAAGCCTACTTTGCCTCACATGCATGCAAGAGTGTTTTAAGAATAGTGAGGGAGTAGGATGGTTTCGGTAATGATAAGAAGAAGATAGCAAAATGTAACAATATTTTACCTCTAGAGCTATCTTTATTATAGATTTTGTATGGTTTTTAGGGTGGTAATGAATACAATTAGGGTAGAAATCCAAAGGTGTGGATGAGGTGTGGATTTCGATAGTGAGAGGGAGAAGAAGGAGAGAGTTACAGCAAAATACAATGAAGATGATTATGGAAGTATCTATGTTGTAAGGTGTAGGTGTAAGATGAGCTTAAGGACACTTGTTAAGGGTCTAAGCCTGTAACACGTCCACTCTTTAGGCTACAAAATGTCACTCAATTCTTTAAGCAATTTTTCACTCAAGTCTACTACCATTTGTCTCTCAATTCTCTACGTTATTTGTCATTTAAGCTTACTGCCATGTGTCACTCACTTTATAGGCTTAGTCATCCTAAATTTTCACATGTCAACTTGTCTTGCCACTTGAATTTTTTTTTTAACTAGGCGAAATTTACATATTAATTCATCAATCTCCCAATTGTAACAATTAACTCCAAATTACTAATTATAATCCACCAATTCTGTTTATTGTAAATCAAAATACAAGACATTAGAAATGCACAATCATATCATAATCATTTTGAAACTTTCATACCCCGGAACATGCCAATTGAGTGCAATTTTTCTAAATCAAAATTCATTTGTGTATGCTCATATTATGCATGTGAATGAAATCATAAAATCATATCCTAAATGTACCAAATTCATTCATAGATGATGTATTTCATGTGACTAAGTAATATAACACTCAACTCTTAGTAGTTTTGGAAACTAACTATTATGTATCCTTTATTAGAATCCTTATACACCAAAGTTTTCCATTACAGATCATTTCCCCAGTAAGTTCCAGCATTGTCTTATCATTCTTAATCACCTTCAACCTTCTTAATTTTTTCAATAAACCCAACCAAAAGAAGATCTTTTTTGTCTTATCCTTATAATCTTGGTTAAAGGAACCACCCTAACTTATCCCATGGAAAAATTTTCAATGTCATCTCTTAGAATAATAAATAACCCCTTAGTTCTCAACCAAGATCCTTTAACCCTCCCTCCAAAGTCAAACCTAGAGTTTTTCTTAGAGAACTTCTTTATAACCCAAGCTAAATAAAATGATTATTTCAAGAATGTATTTAGGCAACTCAACTATAAGGTGGACTCTAATACTACCCATAATAAGATGTTAGAATCCTATATAGCTTAATTTCCTAGCTGACCTAAGAATCCTAGAGAGAATTATAAAGTTGTAACATTAAGGAGTGGTAAGCTATTAGATGACCCTAAAGTGTGGTAGGCTAGAGATGGGGAAAACAATAAGAGAGAAACTAAGTGAAAATAGTGGCAGTAATGAGGAGAAAAGAGAAGGAAATTAGAAACCTAAATAAGTTCCCTTTGTACCATATAAACCACTTATATCATATCCTCAAATATTGGCAAAGACAAAACTAGATAATCAATTCGGGAAATTTCTAGATGTTCTTTAAAATTTATATAGGAACATCCCTTTTATTAAGAATTCCCAACAAATTTCCTCCTATGCTAAAATATGAAAGGAAATATTATAAAAAAAAAGGTCACAGATTATAAAATTATGTCTTTGACTAATTAATGTAATGTCACAATTCAAAATAAGCTACCCCCTAAACTCAAAGGTCCCATCAATTTTTCTATAGCTTTTGTCATTGGTGACGTAAGATTTGAACATGTTTCAAATGATTTAGAGAAAAGTATAAGTATTATGCACTTATTTTTATGCAAAAATGTCGAGATGGGAGATCTAAAGCCTACCATATCATCACCTTGAATTTACGAACTGCTCTATTAAGTATTTAGTAGGTACATTAGAGGATGAACTTATCAAGTTTGGTAAGTTTATTATTTATGTCATTCTTTCTTGCAGATGGAGGGGGATACCTAGATCCGCAATATTTTTGGAAGTTCATTCCTTTCTATAACTAGAACCATTATCAATATGGAGCATGAAAAAACTTTATTGAGTTCTGCTGGTGATGAAAATGTTGAGTTTAATTTACCTAGCGGTATTAAATAACTTTTTCTTAGATATTCTTATTACAAGATTAACATAAATGACCAATTGGTTAGAGAGGAGTTAGCTAAGCATGACTTGAATGATCCATTTAAAGAATTCTTGGTGAAAGCTCTCAAAGTAGAGAGAGTAAAGAGAAGACTTTATTAGTATAACAAAAACTTCTTCCTTTTAATCTTAAGTATGAATTCCTTCGAACTAATTCCACTTACCCTGAGATTATGAAAGTAAATCTAAATGATAGTAAAACTAAAAATTACTAGAAGTACTAAGGTTGCATCGAGATGTTATACGATATACCATTGATGATATTAATGGTATTAACAATCAATTCGCATGCATAAGATGTTGGGGAACTCATATCATGATAATATATAATTCAATTTCTTTATTTTGTAGATTTTCCAAGTGCACCTATTATTATATAGTATAGGACTGTGATCACTAAGTTTCAATCCTATAGAGACTATGAATACTAGTAATAATTTTTTTCCTATTATCTTTCTAACAATTAAAGTGAAGTTTATTAATCATATTTAAAATAAAATGAACTAAACTAAAAACACAACATCACAGTTAACAAACTAGAATACAAAAAGATTGAAAAATCAATTAATAAAGGAACGATACCTAGAGTTTAAAGTCCTGTAGGACTTCCCATATAATTGTGATTTCACTAATAAATTTAATGTAAAGTTCATTGGATTATGAAAATTCCTCAATTATGCTAAATCTTTCCTAAGACTATCAACACCTAATTCTAGGTTGATTAACTGAAATCTCTTTCCAATTAAAGTCCCTAGAATTATATTAATTATTTATTAATTTCATTATAAGGTTTAACAATAATTTGAAAGATTTATGTCGACCTATCCTTAGGATTATAAGTAACTCCTCTCAATTATGCTATATTTATTCATATAATGGATTTCTCAATCTCAATTACATGAAAGCATATATGGATTAATATAACAATCGTATTAAATTAAGAATAATTAAGAAAACATAACTAGGTCTCAATGAAACTAAATTATGAATTAAGTTAAAACAATATCACTATAAGGTCTATCTTGGCATTCATCTATTTTATATACCAAAAACAAAAATTGGTTCAAATTCATATCTAAAAATAACCAAAGGTAAAGAGAGAATTAAAAATCAAGGATAAAATAATGAAATCCTTATAATCTTTAGTCTAAATTAATGAAAATCCACTCATAAGGGCTTTCTTAGTTGTTCTTTACCCTTTCATCCACTCTAGGGTTTCTTTTTGTGATTCCTGAGCCTCCCATTCAATTTTGCCACTTAATATGAAATTTTATATTCAAATTTTTTATTTTGGGAGATACATGGGCGTGTCGATGGTTGTTTACTTCAAACAAATGCATGATGCTTTCTTAGATCTAATACATTCTTTAACACATTTGTGTAATATCAAAATGGCCTACTCACAACTCAACACAAGCATAGTCCTCTTAAATGTCGATGTGTCCTGGAGAAATAAATCAACACATTGCTAGACTCTTCCAACATGGCTGTATATTTGTCAAGCACTCCGTAACTTAGTCAATGCACTCCAAGTTACTCCAAACTTGTTTGAATTCATTCCTTTTTCTATAAATGAGTGAATTAGACTTTTAAAATAAAAATGTACAAATTAAGTATGAAAAAATACAAGTAAACAAATAAACAAATAAAATGCACTAAACATAAGCCTAGAGTATAACTAAATTAACACTTATCAACTTCCCGACACTTAGGTGTTTGCTTATCCTCAAGCAAGCAATAATTCAAATATATCACCTCTTCTCAATATCTAACCCCTAATCTTAATTTATCTATTCACATTTTAAATTCCATTCCTCCTAAATCAAACCAACGTATAAGTAAATTCAAACAATTATAGAATAGATTTCACAAGAAAACACCATAAATGACATTTTGATAACCTTTTTGAAATAAAAATTCCACAGGATTTAACTCCCTCACATAAAAGATTCACTCAAACGGTGTTGGCCTCGAATTTTTTATTATTTTATTTATTTAAGCAAGATTTAAATGAATTATGAGGTTTTGATAAATTAAGTTTTTGGAGTTTAATTATTATGTTAATGTTAGTGGGATTTTAATTATATGGTTTAGTTGTATTAAAGTAGTAAGAAGGTTGAAGGGTATTTTTGGAAGATTACTTAAGGTTAAAAAGAACATAAGCTTATAAGGAAGGGTAAAATGGACTTTTTGGGCGCATTAAGGATAAAAACGGGAAGAAGAATAGTTGTCTTGCAATTTAAGAAGAAAAAAACGAAAATTGAAGAGAGGAAGAGAGAGTGTTGTGGGAGAAGAAGAAAAGAAGAGAAAGTTAAACTAGGTTTCCAATTTTCTTAGTTCTAAAGAGTGATTTTGAAGTTGTTCAAGAAAGGAAAAAGAAAGAGGAAGATCAGAGCTTCCTTGCCAAGGGACTCACTAATTGGTGAAGATTCAACCTAAGTTTATATTTAAACTTTTGGAATTTTGGAAGGGTTTTGGTTCATGAAGCTTAAGAAATGCATGGGGTATTCTAGGATTAGTTTTAGTGTAGATATTTCTTTGAGTTCTCAATTGGAAGTCCTATTGAATTGCAATTTTTGCCAATATTGAAGGAAATCAAGAGGAGAGTCAAGAGGAGCAAGAAGAGAGGCATCTTTGAGCAATAGTTACGCAAGGAATTCAAGGTGGGTTACATTTTTATAATTGAGTAATAAGCCATTAATATTTCTTCCAAATCAAGAAAGTAAATGTTTTTCAATTGTATTATAAATGTGCATTTATTACTCTTTGAATTCTTTGAGAAAGTGCTATGTGCTTGGTATGTAAATATCGTGTGGATGATTTATGAAAAGAATGCGAAAATGATTTTTTGAAAACATTAATACTATATTTATGAAATCACTTTTCGAAAAAAGTGCCATTTTGGGCAACAAGTTTACAAGTTATGAAATACTGTGTGGGTTTTGTTTGGTCCATTCTATATGTCAAGTGCACTTTGAGGGATTCCATCATGTTTACGACTACGCAAAAACAACTATGTGGGATTGTGTTAGTTCGTTCTGTTCACGACTACACAGGACTTTTTCATGGGAATGTGCTAGGTCGTTCCATTTATGGACCTCCCAAGCCATTTTGATGTGCTTATGTGTTGACAAGTTTATTGAATGCATGATTTTGGGTTGCTTGTAAAGTGTTTGATAAATTAAGAATTTGGAAATATGTGTTTCATGATGCATTGCAAATTTTACAATGGTTTTTCTTGTTGCTAGTTATAAAATTATTACCCACGAGGTTTAAGCTCCCCCCTCCCCCCCCATTCCGTCCCATCTTCAGGTGATGAGCAAGAGATCGAGCATAAGGGCATTACTCTGGATTATGCTTATTTTGTATTTTAAGTTAGTTTTTGTAAAACAAGGCTTTAGTTGCATTTTGAGCATTCTACTTTATGTAAATTGTGTATTTTTGGATTATGATGTATTATCGCCTGAAATGCCCATTAGAGCTTTGAAAAACTCTTATCTTTTGATGATAATGAAATATGGTTATGTTCTTGCTCATGACCCTTAAAGTTTGTACATTGCATTTTCAAGCATTTATAAGGGTGAAATTTTGCGTTCTGAATTCTAGGGCAAATCTGTATTGATCTAGGCCAAATTAGATAGAGTTGTCTTCTTGGAAATTTTATATTATCTTTCTAGCTTTCCAATGAAATAAATTATGAAATTTTTGGAAATTGGGATTGGGAGATATGATCATTGTAAGTTAGTAATGTTGTACAGTACGCATATAGGATAGCTATTGTGAAAGATGAGAATTTGTTGTATGTGATGAATCAATGGAGTTGAGGTTTGGGAGTTTAATGAAATCAATTTGATAATTGAATGTTTAAGGAGTGACATTGCTCAAAAGAAGTGAATTTGGGAAGATTATGAGTCAAAGTGATGTTAGAATGGATGTAGGAGCCATTGGAGATGCTTTCGAGGGAGTTTTATCTTACCAATGTCCGTTAAGCAAACATTAGGTCTATTAAACAAACCTTCTAGGGTTTGAGAATGTCCCTAGGCCAGTCCATGTCGGTTAAACGAACCTGCACAGGTCTGGAAGACACCCCAGAGTTGTGTATGTCTGTAAGGCAAAGGTGTATGTCCATCATACACTATAAACTTTTGGAAATTCACGATTTTAACCCTCTAAATGACAAAGTTTTTCTTCAAGTCTTCACAAAAGTTGTAGATCTCGAATTCATTTTCAAAATCATCCTAAAACAACCAAAATCTAATATCTCTAGTGAAAGTTATGCTAATTGTCCCAAGATAGGTACAATATAATTGAGGACATAATCGTGGTTAACTTTTTTGTCCATAACTTCATTGTCTGACCTCCAAATGAAGTGATTATTGAACCACTAGATTCCTAACACATTTTTCTATCTATCAAAAGAAATTTGGTAGCCTTTGGAATTGATTTAAAAAAGATTAATGGAAAGAAAGTGAGGGAATCGATTAGAGGAGCATGACTTAGTTATGAGCGTACTTTGGCTTTTAAACATATCTTGATCTCTATAATAGGAAACTTTTGGGATGTTATAAGAATGAAGATGAACCGATGATGGCTGATGAGAGTTCATGGAAATAACCCTACAAGGTAATGCGCATGCTCACATTTTATGACATCCGAATAGTTGGGCTCCAAAAACGGGGTCTAACAAAGGGCTTAAGGTGAACATCAGCAAAATTCTCAAATTAATACATAAGAGGAATCTGAAACATAAGCATTCTAATACATCACATCTCCACTACTATAAAAATAAGGTAGAGATAAAAATTAAAAGGTCTTTAAGTCAAGGTATAATAAGGTTTAGGTATGTTATGGAAAAAAAATAGATTCTGGGTTAATCAATATAAAGGAAATTGTATAAGCAAGAATATAGAAAATTTTGAATTAATGTACTCCAAGTCACTAATTAGAATGTAATTAAGATGTAAAGAAAATCTTGAATAACGTAAGTATCTTCTCTTTGTCCTTATCATAACAACAAAAAATTAAATTTCTTTTTTTACTAGACTTTTTTCAAGATGTTTTTAAATTTATTTCCTATGAGCCTATGAGGAGAATATATGAAACATTGATAATTAAAAAATGAGATCATATAACTTCAAATATATATGCTCATTCTTTTTTTCATTCTTGATAGAATTCAAATGCTTATACAACCAAGTAAATACAATCCTTTAAGGTGTAAAAAAAATGTCAACCTAACAATAGAAATGGTTATAAACTTGTAACATGGTTAAAACAATCCGAAGAAAAGGTTAAGGTTTAAAATCAGTTACATCTAAAGGTTAAAAATATGGTGACATAAAATCAAAGAAAAGGGATCAATTGAAGTGTAATCTAAGTGCCTTCTTCATCTTAATGCCTCTAATATGAAAATGTAGTCTCAACATGAATAATAAAAGTAAGTTTAAGAATGAGCAGTGAATGCATATATCATACTGCATAAGATCTCAGATGCAGTGCCTTGGACCTCGTCAGCTCATAAGAGCACTCTCACCTAATACTACACCAAAAGGCCTTCTCATCAACCCTACCAGACTTCTTATTAGTGATATACTCCTAAGTCAAAATCTGTTATAGCATATATATGTTTCTTTTTTAGCACTAAAAAATAAAGTATGTTATTAACATCACAGGGGTAATGTAGCTTTTCTATAGTGAATATGGTGAGGAACTCTAATGCCAACTTTTTGTAATTAGGTTCTTTGATTACAAAAAAGCAAACCCAGCCACTTAAATTGATTAATTGTCTGACTCCTTGACTTAGCCCTATTTAGCCAAACACCTCATAGTTGATGCATCAGCTATAGGTGTAGGGCTTCAAACTTAGCAAGGGATTAGTAGTAGATGTAAGTCAATATGTGCTTCAAACAAATATAGACCCCGACTATTACGGTGGTTGTTGAGAAGTTCCCTCACCTTTTTACCTTTTCCTCAGCACTTCTTTCTCTCACTTTAGGGTGGTATATTTTTCATCATCTTCATTATTACATGAAAAATGAAACCAATTTACAAGACAAATGAAATAACTTATGTCAATTAAACCATGACAAATAAACACCATAATATAACCCCATAATCATTTAGTTATAGATTAATAGCTAAAACATAAATAAACTAAGTAAATCTCAAATTAATCCATAACTTTGAAATATATTGGCATTGACAACCCAAAATGTCCAAATTAAATGAACAACACTTCCTAATATCAATTAATTACAAAATTTTAATCAATTTATCAAGATATCGTAATTAAAAAAAAGATCTCAATTTAATGTAATTAAACAGTACACAAGCCTAATATGTAAAACACGTAAAACATGAATAATCTTTTAATTGAATTCTTATAAAACAAATTAACAATCTTTAGATATTTAAATTCATATGAATATATCCACAATTACTAAAAAAATCCATAGAAAATTTTAACTCATTATGTAGAATAGCCTAAAGTAAATAAATTACATCCTAAGAACCCTAATCAAGAAGGTAATCTAAAAAAACTTCATCAAATCCAAAAATATGGTTCCTGCATTACTTTCCCTTAAAAACTACTTAATAACTCAATGATAATTGAAACAAAGCATAAAAGATACCTAAATTGTTGAAATTTTATGTAAAATAGGTTGAAGGATGATTTTTCACACAAGGGAGAGGTGAAGGAGCATTGTCCAAATTAGAGAAATAGGATAAAAGTGAAAAAGTGAAGTTCTAGGCAATGGGGAGTGATTTTAAAATGATTTAGCTACCCTATATTAAATGAATTGTGGTTAATTTCTAAAGAACACAGGAATGTCAGACAGTAACATAGGCGTGTTGGGCTTTAATATGGGTGTGTATCTCAAACGTGTTATGACAGGGTTTAACATAAGCTAGAACAAGGGCATGTTTTTAGGTCGTGCCAAGAAAAAAAAGATGTGACATTACAAGGGTGTATTAAGACTTAACATGGTTGTGCTGATGCCAAAATTAAAACACACGAAATCTACATGACCACCAATACAAGTACAATAGTAGGCATTTATCTTTTTGTCAAGTTTTGCAAAAGAAAAAGAATATATAATTCAAAACAATCATCAACACAAGTGTGTTAATGGCCATGTATCTTTTTATTTCTCAAACAACTTACCTAATTTTAGCAACATGGGCATGCTAGTAGATATGTAGGTGGCTTCACTAATTTTTTAATGACACCAACATGGATATGTTGGTGCCTATATACTTTTTTGTAATTTTTTGCCTCTTCTCTAGGTGGAGTATGGTTGTGTTTCTACTTAATTTGAGCATATAGTTTAACATGACCATCAACATAGGTGTGTAACTCTTTATATCTTTTTAGTTTATCCAATTTATACTTGATTTCACACTTATAAATCAACACATATATCCAGAGTATAAAAGACAAAAATGGCACCCAAAAATCAAATGAAAATGTATACAAGCCACAACTTTAACATAGATTTAAGCGAACCTATTGAAATCAAAACCTAAGAACCTAGAGTAACAATTCATTGAAATAAAAGTACTAAATTAAAAACATGGGTTGCCTCCCAAGATCCCTTATTTAATGTCACTAGCATGACATTCCCACTTCAACTCATCCTAGATCTATGACCAGTGGTTTTCTCCCATTTAATTTTTCTTCCCAAATAAGGATTTATTAGATTATCAACAACCATATGCTATAATATAATAACAATATATGGAATCAAATTAATGAAACAAAGTGAATGCACTAATTCCCTTTTTAGTAAAAAAAAGCTATCAATATAACAAGGAATAACAAATCCCTTGGATCTTTGATCAACTTAGGCAATTTGTTCCACGACAAATAGGGGCTCTACATACTTAAGACAATTTTTAATGATTCCTTGATAGCCTTCTTATTTTAATCCTCTTCACCTTCCTTGTGAAGTAAATCATACGTTAGTGTAGACTTTACGTATAAGAGACACGATACATAAAAGGGGGGCTGAATGGTGTATTCCTTTTTTTAGTTAATACAAAAACTTGCTAAGAACTTCTCTTTCTTGTTAAAAAGATATCACAACGATTATACGAAAATTATTACATAGTTAAATCGCAAATAACTTCTATATAAATGTTTAACAACAAAATAAAATGAATTAAAAGATAGAAAGTAGACGTTGCGATTTTTATACTGGTTCACCCTAAACTATGGACTACGTCAAGTCCTCAGAATTCATCTGAGTGTTTCACTATACTCCAAACAATTACAAGTATTCTTTCTTCCCTTCTAGAGCATCTTCAGGTCTCTTACAAAGTATTCTTTTAGCTATCTTAGGCTCTCCAGGCTATCTACCTTTTCTTTCTCTTGCTAGAAAAAGATATTATGGGCTATTGTTACAATAGGTTTAGCTCTCTCAGTATCAAAGGTCACTGATTTCTCAAAGTTGTAAGACTCGTAAGAATTTTTAGATCGTAAGATTCATTAGCTTCTGAAATCTTCGACTACAACTAATATTTATAGCCTCAGTCTCTAACTGTTTCTTGTTCTTTGATAATCGCTTCTTGATTCTTGATAACTGTCATTTAGTTGAGTTCTGTAACTATCTCCAATTAAGTAACTGGCCGACATACTTCAGTATCTTCATTGTATCATCAGTGTTGTCTCTACGTCTGTATTGTCTTTCTTCTGTATTGATTTGCATCTGTGTTGTCTTTTACGTCTATGTTGATTTGTGTCTGTGTTTCGACTTCGCGTCTGTATTGACTTTCGTTTATGTTTACTTGCGT
The DNA here is from genome assembly GCA_027563595.1 of Erythroxylum suave. NCBI lineage: Eukaryota > Viridiplantae > Streptophyta > Magnoliopsida > Malpighiales > Erythroxylaceae > Erythroxylum > Erythroxylum suave. The sequence continues at coordinate 25,962 of JAOSBN010130212.1, forward strand.
CTGTGTTTCGACTTTGCGTCTGTATTGACTTTCGTCCATGTTGTCTTGCATCTGTGTTTTGACTTCGCGTCTGTATTGAATTTTGTCTATGTTGTCTTGCGTCTGTGTTTCGAATTCATGTCTGTATTGACTTTCATCTATGTTTACTTGTGTCTGTGTTTCGACTTTGCGTTTGTATTGACTTTCATCTATGTTGTCTTGCGTCTGTGTTGACTTACGTCTGTATTGTGTTTATGTCTATGTCTTTGCGTCTGTACTTCGTCTGCACTCTTAACTCACTTGTCAAAACGTTCATTTGCTTCTAAAATTATTAATATTTGATTGTCATCAAAATTAGTCATCGAGAAGTCCTCTTGACTTAACAATCTCCCCTTTTTTTATTATAACAAATAATCATAATTTTAGAAAAATCAAAGTGAATGAATTTTTATTCAGTTGATGAATGAAATAACAATTGAACAAGAAAACATCAAATGAATAAGAAGACAACAAATGAATAACAAATGAATAAGAAAACAACAAACAAAGAATAAGCAAAACTACACATATGCATGCAATTTTCTTTTTTTCTTCTTCTGTTTTTCTTTTCTCCTCTTCTTCTTTTCTCCTCTTCTTTTCTCTCCCCCCTTTTTTTTTAATCTTTTTAACTTTTTTCCCCCTATCTTCTTCTTTTCTCCCCCTATTTGTTATCAATAAAAAAATTTACCTCAGATGCTTCATTATCTCAAAAAGCATATGTTGCAATTAGTTCTGATCAACTTAAGGTCATCTTCTATTGATACTCGTACATAAGCTACTTCCTCATGTAGATCACCAACTGAGTCAGTCAAAATATCAACCTTTGCAAGAATTTCTTCAATTTCCTTCACTAAGGCTTCCTGACTCCACTGCTGAGAATGTCGTACTTCTTCCATTCCAATAGTATTGGCTTGTTGAGGTGCACTTGATGGAAAGAAGTTTGTAGCAACAGATGTTTCTGAGGGTAAGACATCTAGTTCAATGATTTTTAGAATAGGAGGTTTGAAGAATTGCTTGTCTTCAAAGAGATCAAGGTCATCAGGTCTAAGTAGTTTTGGAATAGTTTTTCCAAGAAGGTGAAGGACATCTTTAATTAAAGATATAGAACTTAAGGGTATAAGGTGCATAATCAGGTGCACAAAAGTCTCTAAGTTGACAGAAATACCTTGAACCTCGATAGTTCTGTACTATCCTTTAGTCACTCTTCCAACTACCTGAGAAGTTGCATCTGTGGTGAAGCGTCCACAATTACTTCCTGATGCCTTTGAAATGTGTTGTGAAATATAAACTCCTTTTGATTGCTCTACATTGCATGCCTCGTCTATGTTTCTCACAGCTTCATATATCTGAACTTCTGTCAGGTCACCTGCTTTTCCTTCAGGGTACATCTTCTATTTCCCTTTATCCACATTGTGTATAATGCTTGAAGCTTTAGGTTAGAAATCAGGTACAATCTTGATTAAAGTTCTACTCGTGACTGGGTAGATAGTGTATCGATCTTTGGTCATCTTCAGTGGATATGGTTCTAACCTTTCATCCCTCATAATCCCATATAATCTTCTTTCTTTATGATTTAGAAGATGAATAGATTGATTATTGATCAATATAGGCTCAACTTGTACCTTGAATAACCTTTTCACAGGTTCTCTTATTATAATTGAGCTTCTGCTTCTCACAGGTACCTCTTCTTCTATTACCTCAATTCTTAACTCCTTTTTTCTGATAGGACTTTGAGACACAACTCTATGTTCAACTGTCTTTTCTTTCTATTGACCACCAGTTGATGTACTTACTTTTTGACTGGTCTTTAACTTTTTACTTTCTTCTACCAATCTTGAAGGTGGTTGTGGTTGGGTTCTCTTCCTTTCGAACTCCAACTTCTTTTTAATTCTAGTCTCTTTAGTTGGCTTTGTCTGCTCTTGTTGCAAAATTGAGACTAGAGATCTTGTAGCCTTTACTGTCTTTTCCATCTTCGTAGATTCTTCATCAAAAGTCAATCCTTTCCCTCTCTTCTACTCATCTTGTCGAGGGGTTAATCACCTCGGTGATCATTTTGACTTTTTGAATTTCTCAAAATCAAGTGTCTCTGCCTTCCTTTTCAACGACACTTGTTTTTCAGATAGTTTCAGCTGGCTTTCTTTTCTTTGCAACATTTTCTTAGCTTCAGCTGTTACCTCTGATGGTTTTTTCATTTCTTCTATAGCCATTCTTCCAGACGATTGGGGTTTCTTCTTTTCTTTGGGAGTAACATTCCTTGCTTTTTCCATAGAAGTTGTACTCAATCCCATTCTACCGATGGTTGCGGCATTAATAATGCTTTTAATATTCAACTTCATTATGTTTCCTCTATTAAGAAGAATTCTAGAATCTCTGAAGATTCTTATCAGTAATATGCCATATGGAAAGGCATTAGAATCCTTCTTCGTTTTCATCATGTATCTCAAAATCAGGTGTGGAAGATTTATAGCCTGATGATTGAGTAAATAGAATAGGCATTGCTCATCTATCATTGTAACAACGTTCCTCAATCCTGTTCTTGGTAGAATACAATGAAAAAGTATGTTGTGTAGAACCATAGCCTTCGGAAAAAGGTTCGACGACTTCTTGTCCTTTGGGTCACTGCTTCCATAGAGTTGTCGATTCACATGTGCCTTCTCTAGATGGTTTTTAGTCATCCATTTAGGGTTATAAGACACCTCTGCTCCAACACTTGGACATCCACTAATCTTCTCGATTAGCTCCAGTGTCATAATGACCGACAATCTATCTACCATTGATACTACCGTATCGTCTACTACTTTTGCATTCTTTCAAAACTTATAAAGTTCATTTAGATAGACTATTTCACGGACTTGAAAGAAGTTTTTCCATCCAACTGCATCAACTTCTAGTTTAATATCCCTCTAATTCTTCTTCATTGATTCAAAATCAATATGCTTTCCATAAATCATTGCTTGCTCCATTGTAATCTTTAGACAGTAGAAACTTCTCAAAGTAAAGAGATTAGGATTTAAAGATGAGAGCGTAATTGTAAAGTCTCGAGATGAACAGTTTTTTTGAGAGTGCATCTGTAACTTGCAGTTACTGACTCTTGAAGACTTATGAATTTTTATCTTCCTTCTGTAAAAATCATCTGGGTCATGACGTGTCAGAAGATTGGTCTCTCAACACTACCATATTCAAGTTTCGTCTTATTTCTTTGAATCTTTCTTCATTTGAAGGGTTAGTAAAGATATCTGCCTATTGATGACTTGTCTCAACAAACTGAAGACAGACGATTCCTCTCTGAGCATAGTCCCGTAGAAAATGATGTCTAACTTCGATATGCTTCACCCTTGAGCGTTGTATTGGATTCTTTGATAGGTTGATAGCACTTGTGTTGTCACAGAAGATTGGGATTTGTTCTTCTTTTATTGAA
>JAOSBN010130255.1:0-26612 GCA_027563595.1 Erythroxylum suave
CGACGATGGTGGCACCCAGCGTGCACGGGATGAGAATGTTGATGGCTCCGACGCTGTGGGTTTCAGGGTTAGTAATGGAAGAAAAGGAGAGGAAGTGATCGACATACTAATCTGCGATCCAGTTCGGGGCGATGCGGCATGCGGCTGAGGCGCCGTTGAGGATGACCAGAGTGTAGAAGGCGGTCGAGCGATTGATGCCGAGGCTCAGAGCGTAATCTTGGATGAAGAAGCTGGGAACGTAGAGTGTTGCGTTGATGAATGCAAAGGCTGTGACAGGTGTCAGAGGGTCATCTGATTCGAATTTTGGATAAGACTTACCAAGGATGAATGTGACGTAGACAGGTTCTTTCAGCCAACGCGGCTGAAGTGGGACAAATCGCTTTTCGATAATTCGAGGGCGGATGGCGATGAATGCGATGGTCAGAAGACCAAATTGGATGAAAGCCAGCACGCGAACGGACCAGCCGAAGCCAATGCGGTCGAAGAGTTCCTGCATCGCAATGGGCAAAACAACACCGGCTTTGCTGAGTCAGTAGGTCGCCACGGAGAAAAGTTTAGGGCCAAGGAGAGGGTGAGACTCACCGATGCCACCGCCGGTGGAAGCAATGCCGCCTGCAAGGAGCCGTCTCTTCTTCCAATAGGATGCGAGCACGGCCGGTGATGTCACCGCCAACAGGCCGCTTCCCAAACCAACACAGATGCCTTGTGAGAGGAGGAAATGCCAGTACTTGGTGCCCAGAGAGGTCATGAGCATGCCGAAGACTTCCAGAAATGTGGCAGTCAGGAGAATTTCTCGGTGTCGACCACTGTCGATGAGGTAGCCACCAAAGACGGCGGTGAAGCCGGTCAGGAATGACTGGATTGAACCGATCCAGCTGATGGCTGTTGGTGCGGTGTCTGGAATGATGATATTGCTGTAGTATGTTTGAAATACACCGTAGACGTTCGACAGGCCCCTGTTGGTGTCAGACTGGGAAATAGAATACAGAAACGCTGAACTCACCATGAATTGAAGATGAGAATCCATCCACCGAGGACGGCGAGCCAGGCGTCTCGGCCGCCATCCATGCGAAACCCAGCATAGGGGTCGACTTTGGAATCATCTACCACGTTCTCCTGACTGTTGTTGGTCAAAGTGGTGTCTGATCCTTTGCGATCTTTCTCGCGAGTCACGGCAGGGATGTTTTTCTCCAAATCCGAAGCATCGGGACTGGAGTCTCGTTCGGGTGATATGGGTGTCTTCTCCATGATTCCTGGTTGTGGAGACATGGTGTTGGGTTGGGCCTTGTCCATCACGACGAAGCTTGTCACTGCAGTGACCACGGAAGAACTCGAAGGCAAGAGTGTGTGATGGAGAGATCAATTGAAAGAGTGAAGAAGAGTCTTGTTGGAAAAGATTGTATCTTGATTTGGGCGGCGACAAGGTACTTAATAAGGATGTACCACTATCCAACTTTATTGAGACCGTCGTTCAGTGCTGACCTTCTTTGTTCGTCAATTCCTAGCTTTGTCCCATCAGCCTATGATGATGTTGCAGAGCTGGTCATCCTCCTGCACGGTTGAAGCATAAGAGGGCTCCACTTCTGCAGCGAGCGCCAGGTGATAATGTGATGGCCCCCCGTTGAGGTAGCATTCTGCTAAAAGACGGCAGAGGGCAGAGGTGGTGAAGGTCGCTGGTATATGAGTAAAATGACCGCGTGCTGGGGACGATGTACCAAAACGTCGAAATCTCGAAATCCGTACACCATCGGCGATCTCGAGATCTGCGCTGCGGGGCTAAGTAAGCGTAGGGGTGTCGTTGCGGCAGACCAATAAGCGGCTCATGCTCGCTCTGCCACCGCGACGAGCCACACATGGCCTGCGCGTAGCTGCGGGAGCCCATCATCGACTCAGGGCTGTCTCGAGATCGACACGCCTCGCAACATCCTGTTGGCGCTTCTGCTGCTGCTGCGTTGCTGAATGTGTCCAGGAGTTCCTGGCCATTACGTCGTTGTGAGGCCCTGCGTTGTACCTGGCCGCAGGTTTTGTTACCACTCGTACATGACATGACGCTCACATTGCTTGCCGCACGCCCTGCGCTCTCAATGGTCGCGATCGAGATTGTTTTTCCGTTTTTCGTCTTTACGTTTTTGCATCCCATCTCAACTTGTCTCAACATCGACTACCTAAATTTACGCCTTGTGACAGGAGCCTCATCGTCGATATTTCGGTCGGCCTGGAGGCGTCTGTAGATCTTTCTCCTACTGAAGTCAGCACTCCATCATTGCGCTGTTTTATTCAGGCATAGTATCTGGGGAATCTTGTCTTAAATCTTTTGTCTTGACCCTTCTGAAGAGAAACGTACAAACTGAGATCAGACCTGTTCATGCATGCTGTAAGACGACAAGCCCCTAGAGCACGCTGATTAAGGTGCAATAACGTGGTACGAAAATCAGCAGAGAGCCGACCTACCGGTTGGACACACGTGATGACTGCTGCCACTTGATCATCTGTGCTTGATCGTATCGGTGACTGCCGGGATCGAAAAGATCGAGAAGACGGTCGGCGTCGATTCCCTTCCAAGCCAAAGGCAGTTTTTGCATGGGGCGGCACTGGACCAACCGTGTCGCCGGCTGTTTCACCACCGGGCGAAACTTGACCATCTGGTGATTTGACAATGAAGGTTGCCTCCGCGACGATCACCGCCCGGGAACAGTTTAGATTGTCATTCAGTTCGTGTGACATCGGTGCTGCGAGGATGCTGCTTGGTTAAGCTTCCACTAAAGAGCTGGAATTATCCTAAACTTTCGCCAAACGCACGGGCCGATCGGACGCTTCCTGCACCGCCTGTCCACCGATTGACAGCTAGCATCAATGCCATCTTGTCTCAACTCCACCGATCGTACTTCAGCAGCTTGTTCTCATTCGGCTGTTATAGATTGACGGGTCCGGCATCATTCGGGGAGACCGCTTCCGAAGGATTGAAGGAAGATCTGCTCTCGCGAACGTGGGTACCGTCTTGGTTATGGATACATCTAGATATCTAGAGCGCCCACATCATTTCAAAGCACTTACGCACTCATGTAGCAACATGGGCGTTGCAGATGACTACGGTACTGGGGCCTGTTTGTAAGCTCTCTTCTGATCGTGTCTGATACCACTACCAGCTCCCTCTTTCATTCCCTACGGTAAGAGAACCTGGAAGCTTGGTGACTAGTGCCTGCGCAAGTATGTCCCGGTATGAACGACTTCTCCGGGCGGCCCTTGGCATCTCAATACGACCAACATCCTTGTCCTCTCACGAACAGCCTTCTTGGTCCAAACCCCCGTGAAAGGTCGATTCGTGATGTACTGTACTTGCACACTCTGACAAATCTCGATAAGTAATGCATACCGCAAACGTGTAGCAAGGCAGATTGGAAGCCGAAGTGGCTTCAAGGTAATGTACATCCTAGAACCACGCTATGCACTTTTGAGAGTCTCCGGAGGATTGTACAGTGGTGTAGAGTGTGGTTGTGTTCCGTCAGCTTGCGCCGTCAGCGTTGATTGAAGGCATTGTAAACATACTGTCAGAGCAGATTGTAAAGTCCAAACGACATGATACGATAGCTTGCAAGATAATGATGAGATTGCTAGAGAAGGAATTACATGTAAGATCCAGTCCTTGGTGCCTGATTCGCCCTGAGGATCCATCGCCAATCATTTCTGATACCCAGATTTAGCAATGTCTGTGCTGTTGACATAGTCTAGGCAGATTGGGTAAACGGAGATCCATCATACGAGCCGATCCAAAGGAATGGGAGGCCCGGCGGGAGGCAAGACGCGCTCCGCGGCTAAAGCATTACCAGACCAACGATGTCTTTGGTTAAACGTCGAGTAGATCGGTGACAAGGTCACATCGTGGAGGTGAGGACAGTTCTTGAATTAGGTTGCACTGCTCACACCTCAATGAGCTGGTGCTGTCGCTACCAGCACTGTCCTACTAGGACACGGTAGGACTTGTAGATCATCATCGTTGGCTTGGCATGCGGCTCTGTTTTGGCGGAGCGTGTTCCGCAGGCGTCTCCTCAGACATGAGGTCGCTGCAGACTTGAATTTTCCCACTACCAGCGTCGACTGAGCCACTATGGCCAGTCAAGTTCAGTCAATCGGCTCTAGAGTGTCATCCCTGGTGACTGCTCTCAAGCCGGTCACAAGGACTCACGTACGACCGCATCCCAGGATTGCTCAGACTACCTCTCGATCCTTCTCGAAGACTTCCGCCGGGAAGCAACATCAAACACCTTACGAAGCTGCCCGAGCTGCCGCGTCTGCCAAAAACACTACAACTCTGTCAGTCGCTTCCCATTCTGACCCAGAACACAAACTGATCTGATTGCAGATACTATGGAGTCAGTGCAGGCATTGCGGTGGTGGCGTTGGCCTACGGTTCGGTTCCCTTGTACAAGATGGTTTGTTCTGTCCATGTTGGATAAGATCATGTGCTTACCGTCATGCAGATCTGTCAACAAACTGGTTGGTCAGGCCAGCCCGTCAAGGCCCACGACTCAGGAGGTGACCCTGCGGAACGACTCAAACCTGTTGAGAACCACCGCCGGCTACGCATCACCTTCAACGGCAGTGTCTCAGATGTCTTGCCATGGAAGTTCACGCCTCAGCAGCGGGAAGTCCGCGTCTTGCCTGGCGAAACTGCGCTGGCCTTCTATACCGCAACGAACAAGTCTGAAGCAGATATCATTGGGGTGGCAACATACTCAGTAACGCCCGCGCAGGTCGCACCCTACTTCAGCAAGATACAATGCTTCTGTTTCGAAGAGCAAAGACTCAACGCAGGAGAGACTGTGGACATGCCAGTGTTCTTCTTCATCGATCCAGATTTTGTCAAAGACCCGAACATGAGAGGAATTGACACAATCACTTTGAGTTACACGTTCTTCAAGGCCAAATACGACAAGAATGGAGTGTTGACTACCGTGCCGATGGCTATGATGTGAACAAACTGCCATCGGAGAAAGCGGTTAGGAAACCAAGAGACTTGACCTTCCGAAACCTGTTGTTCGCTGACACTGTTCGGGCCGCTGCAAGCATCCACGTCTGGCTGAAAGACATCAGGCCGCATGCGGGTACCCCTTGCCTGACGGCGACGTTGAAACCTGCGTGAGTCAATACAGGAGGTGTTGCCTATACATTCATCGCAGCGGCCAAACATCATGTCTTCAGGTATCACCGCGACTAGTCTCAAATATACGCGAGGTAGTCCTATCATACGTGCTCGGCAAGCCGGTCAAGAGTCCGATATTGAGGCTATGATGTGTTATTGTTGAATAAGTCCAGGGTCTACATCACAGGCTGCGAAGGCACATCACGCTCTGAGAAAGGGGTCGTAAAGAAGAAAGCTGGTACTCTTTTGTGAAAAATGTCATTGTGATCTGAGGAGAACATTTCGTTGTATAGAGTCACCCTGAGTCGGAAAATGTTGACCGGTGCAGGAGTTGAAGAGTAAGTGTCCGGAGATTTCACTCTGGCATAAAACACAATCGCCTGAGTTTCACTGCCGACCTGGCATATCATTCTTCATGTGCGGAAGAATAAAGACGGCGTGGAGAACCTCACCAGGGATGGTATGAATGTCAATCATTTCAGTTCCTGGGTAGGTGTGACCATGAAAATGCTGTATTTCGCTCAATCTCCATAACTCAAACATTGTGGGAGATGATTGTACAACCAGGCTCTTCAGAGCTAGTCGCCAGATCTGGAGTGTTTGGATGGCCCATTGAGATTTGAGAACACGCTTAAGTTGATACCTTTGGTCTCTTACAATGGTTGCAGGCCTGTTTATCTTGACAGACTCATTCCACTCCATTCAGATCTGACCAGCAGACCAACACAGGGCTGCGTTTGTACACTAAGCTATTGGTACGGAGTGTAGTGGAGCGCATGGGTTTGTCAAGATAGATAAGCCTCCAGCCACAGTACCTTTGGTCTGGCGTTCGAAGCACTCTCCACTTCTTTTCGCCGAAGGCTCCTGTCTTGTGTTTGATCACACAGATGAGAGCACATCGAGTCGACTATCTTGAACGCAAATCACTTTTGTGACGCCCAAGAACGGTAAGAGCGGGATTTTATCCATGCTTCAGCTGTCAAGCACGTGAGTACGTGGCTCATCGCTAGTCAGTACTTCCGTAGTTAAAATGGCGGCATGCAGGAACCCACGGGAGCTCCTTAGCGGGTACCCACCCGGGCGCTATTCCATCATTACAGCAAGCCAAGCAATGTTTCTTGTGTCTCGAGATCACCACCGGTCTAAGCTGTACAACCATCCATCCGCAATCGAGCAACATCATTATAGTAATATACATGAGACTCCTGTGAGTCGCTTCTGATCACGATGTATTTGTCAACTCACACTCGCTTCTCCAGTTGGACTGGCAAGCTTTGCTTGCTGTCCTTCTTCACGATGCATTTCCTGTCAGTTGCAGTTGCAGCTCTTTCTACAGCTCAGCTTGTGCTGGGTGATGCTGAGGCTCGCTCAACATACAATGTCAAGGAAGAGCATTTCGTTCCTCGAGGCTGGAGCAAGATGGGTGCTCCACATCCGGAACACACCATCAACCTCAAGATCGTAATGGAAAACACTAGATTTCACGAGCTTGAGCGTCACCTATATGAAGGTTTGTTGATGCTACGCTTGACAAACTCACCACTAACATCTTGACAGTGTCTGACCCTGCTCATCCTCGTTACGGCAAGCACCTTACAGCGGAAGAAGTCGACGAGCTTGTGAAGCCCACGGAGAAGGCCAGCTTTCTGGTTGATCAGTGGCTGGAGAGCCACGGCATTTTGCCGGAACAGAGAGAGTACAGCTCCAGTAAGCAATGGATCACAATCAATCTTCCTGTGTCACAGGTCGAGCAGATGTTACAAACAAAATACGCAGTCTACAGACATGAGGAGGGTGAGGAGATAATCAGAACTACATCTTGGAGCTTGCCCCAGCATCTTCACGACCTAATAGCCACCATTCAACCCACAACCGCGTTCATGCGTGCAGCTCCCAAGGCCATGATCTTGCCGGGAACTTCACGAATCCCGCCTGCTCCAGAGATGCAAGTCAATGCTGCCAACGATATTGCTTCGGCCTGCAATTTCAGCGACGTCACGCCGCAGTGTCTTCGTGTTCTATATAAGACCAACAACTACACCCCAAGAGCCCCAAACAAGAACCAGATTGGGTTCACCAACTATCTTGGCCAGAGAACTAATCGGTCGGATGCCAGCATTTTCCTGAAGAAGTACCGTCCAGATGCAGCCGGCACTGCCTACACCTATGAGGAAGTCTCGGTGGCTGGAGGTCCTATTGACAACGGCACTATAGGCGCTGGCAGTGAAGCGTTGCTCGATCTCGAGACCATCCTGGCCCAGGTCTACCCAACAGACGTTGTTTCGTGGTCTACTGGAGGTTCGCCACCATTCAACCCTGATCTGAATACACCAACCAACACCAACGAGCCATATCTCGTGTGGTTGAACTACATCCGTGCCCAGAAGTTGATTCCTCAGACAATTTCTACCTCATATGGCGACGACGAGCAAACGATTCCAAGAGCCTACGCGCACGCTGTCTGTCAAGGATTTGCTGAGCTTAGCGCCCGTGGTGTTACACTCCTCTTCAGTTCTGGCGACAGCGGGGTCGGTGCCAATGGAACATGCCTTTCCAATGACGGCAAGAACACTACCATGTTTACGCCTGAATTTCCAACTTCTTGCCCTTACGTCACAAGTGTTGCTGGCACGCGAGACTATCCTGAAATCGTCGCATATGACTCCAGAAACGGGTATTTCAGTGGCGCAGGTTTCTCGAATTATTTTCCGCGTCCAAAATTCCAATCCAAAGTGGTTCAACCATATATTGACTCGCTAAAAGGCACATACGATGGTCTATACAACAAATCTGGCAGAGCTTATCCAGATATTGCCGCGCAAGGATTCGCCTACTCCATCGTCTATGGCAGTCGCATCATTCATGTTGACGGGACATCGTGCTCTGCTCCAACAGCTTCAAGTATCATCTCTCTCGTCAATGATGCGCTCGTCGCAGCTGGCAGACCGCCACTGGGTTGGTTAAACCCTCTGCTATACAGCGGCCTTGGTGCGAAGGCATTCACTGATGTTGTTGACGGAAACTCGGCTGGTTGCGATACGGCAGGCTTCTACGCAAAGAAAGGCTGGGATTCTGCGACCGGGTTTGGAACTCCGGATTTTGTCAAGATTCTACACGCCCTTGGCTTGAAGGCGTACTGATTGATGGATCATGAATGTATTGTCCACTTGTGGTTGGGTATGCAGCGTCACCCCTAAGGTCTGCGCGAAGAGTCTATACTTAATCTCGAGGCTGATCATCATCTGTGCACTGGCTGTCCATGGTGATTCGAGGTTTGCATTGCATACATTCCGAATCGATAGACCAGGACGGACACTATACAGTTTGAATGTCAGTCTGCGCGCTCATCAATTCATTACAACTCGCAACATTACGAGCATTAAATAATGTGCTCTGTGATATTGTGGAGTGCGAGTTGGGCGCCTGAGAGAATATCACTCTTTGTACCAAGAATTGGGATTCGGGACCAGCCGAATCACGACAACCTAACTGAGATTTCACCAGCGTTTCAGAGCTGCCAAAGGATGGACGAAACATAATGTTGGACAAGATAAGTCTCCAAAGAATCGAGACTCTTATTTTTACAGTACACAATCCCACACATCCAATCTACTCCGTCTCCTTCGTGGGGTCAGGAACCATCTCTTCGACCTTCTCCCCAACCCACGGCCGCTCGTGTCGGGACTCAACTGCTGTTTTGTCCACGCCATCATCCTGGCCATTTACGCCGTGGACGTCAACACCACCATATACCTCTCGATCGGATTGAGGCACATGTAGAAACTCTGCAGGGCGATAAGAGCATCGCAGCTCGCTACTCCGGACATGTTTGAGCCTTCAACTCAGGTTTGCGGGAAAGGTTGGTTGCGCATGACGCTAGATAGGTCGTGCCCGAATAACCGGGCGGTTTGGTACTTGGTCGTGTATTGGTGGAGGCGGGTTGTGCTGGTGATTGTAAAGTGATGACTGTCAAACACAGCGACATTTGAGAAGGAGGGAAACAAATAGAAATTGCTGACGATTAAGGGAAGAGAAGCAGAACATGAATGACTGGCAGAGAAGAGACTAGTTTACAGAGCCTAGATGCATGTTTGGAACAGATAGAAGGAGAGGACTACGAAATACTAGGAAGGCCAGGATATGGGCTTGATTTGAGAGAACCAAGGTTGGTTAGTCGGTAATGGCAACGTATTAACACCATGACTTCGTAACTAAATGGACGACAGCAAGGTCAGGTAGGCGGACGCAGGCAGTCATGCACCACAAGCCACACCAATTATCAGAGCGCAGGTTCCCGCACATCACTGGCCATACCAAATGCCGAATTCTAGTTCTATGCCCGAGTTTCGTGTCTTGAGACATGGCCAGGCGCGAGAGATGGTTGTGGTGGCTGCCGTCTTGCTCGGAACTCATTGAATTGAGGACGAAGAAAAGGTACCTCATTCAGATGTGAGGGAAAAGACCTTCTGTGGTATCTCAGGGATGACTGGAGCCATGAATTAATGTCTACTGAAGTGTTCCGCAATGAGCGTGTATCTCGGTCCTGATTACGTCTCAGTTGTAGGTCTTGTACAGCACGGTCACGTGGCAGTGTCCGCCGATGATTGGCACGTTGAGGTACTAATACCATCGCAGAAGCCATAGCTGTGGATCCGGGGCCGCCATCGAGTCACCCCAGGCCCGCTCACCCAACCATAAAATTTCTCGTGACTGATTCTTGGACCTCGTCGTGTTTCATAACTAGAAGTTTCGTCATAAGCAGAACGGCTCTTACACCTCGCACCAGTGACCAAGTCTTCGGAGAGTAGAGAATCCGTACAATCCAATCACTACACACGTTGATCGCACTCACTTGGTCTGACATGGCTCATACCAACGCCAATGCACCTGCGCAAGGGATGCTCTGGGGTGGACGCTTTACAGGTCAGTAGCTCTCCGCGACCAACGAGTATCGGGTACAGTACACTCACGGACTGGCCTCACGGATAACAGGCGGTATTGATCCCCTCATGCACCAGTATAATGCAAGTGTCTCGTACGACAAACTGCTATACAAGGAAGATATCCTTGGCAGCATTGCCTGGGCTCGCGCCAACGCGAAATCAGGAATCATCTCCAATAAAGAATTTGCCGAAATCGAGCGCGGTCTACGGGAGGTTCTGAAGGAGTGGGAGGCAGAGACCTTTACCATAATGCCCAACGATGAAGACGTGAGCCGCCACCTACTAGCACTTGCTATCTGCTCGACTCGCAGCTTGCACAATGGCTAACGTTACTGGGGATCAGATTCATACTGCTAATGAGCGTCGACTTGGGGAGCTCATTGGCAAGGATATCGGTGGTAAGCTGCATACCGGTCGCAGTCGAAACGAGCAGGTCGTCTGTGATATGCGCATGTGGCTGCGAGAGCGAATACGTGAGATCGACAGTCAACTCGTTGCCTTCCTGAACGTTATCGCCGCCCGTGCTGAGGCTGAGATGTAAGTCCAGCGTCGTTGAAGCCATCACTCCTGACTTTTGATAGCGACCATATCATGCCTGGATACACACACCTTCAGCGTGCGATGGCTGTCAGGTTTAGTGCGTGGCTCATGTCGTTCGGCTGTAGCTTTGCTGAAGACTTGGAGCGTTTGCGGGAGCTGTTGAAACGTGTCAACAAGAGGTAAGTACATCCGTGTACATCGATACTTCACGTTCTGGTCATGCTAACAGTACAATTTGGAATACAGCCCACTTGGTTGTGGTGCTCTTGCGGGCAATGCTTTCAATGTTGATCGCGATATGATGGCCAAAGAGTTAGGCTTCGATGGCATTCTCTGGAACTCTATGAGTGGTGTTTCTAGTAGAGATTTCGTGACTGAATTTCTACAATGGGGCAGTATGTTCATGGGGCATATTTCGAGGTGGAGCGAGGACTTGATTCTATACTCTACGGCTGAGTTCGGCTTTGTCACTGTTGCCGACGCGTATAGCACGGGCAGTTCATTGATGCCGCAGGTCAGTCCACATCCTCCCCGATTAACACAGATAGTAGTATGGTTGACTCAATCTAGAAAAAAAATCCGGACGGGCTCGAATTACTGCGCGGTAAGTCAGGGCGCTGCTTCGGTCAGCTCGCGGGCTTCATGATGTCGACCAAGGGTTTACCTTCCACCTATAACAAAGATCTTCAAGAAAGCTGGGAGCCCATGCTGGATCACGTCAAGACCGTCTCCGACAGTGTACAGATCGCCAATGGTATCCTCTCTACGCTCAAGATCCGACCAGACCGGATGTTGGCAGCGCTGGATCCATTCCTTCTCGCCACAGACATTGCCGACTTCCTAGTCAGAAAGGGCGTGCCTTTCCGCGAGACACATCATATTTCCGGACGAGTGGTTGCAAAAAGTGAAGAACTGGGTATTCCCATGGACAAGCTCTCACTAGAGCAGCTCAAGGCTATCGATGATCGATTTACGGATGATGTCATGGATACGTTTGACTATGAGACAAGCGTTGAGTTGAGGTCGGCCAAAGGTGGCACGAGCCGAGCAAGCGTGCTGGAACAAATCCAGATTCTTAAAGCTATGTTAAGTTAGAGGTTCAGTGAACGCCAACAGAGGTTGTGGAATTGCTTCGTCAAGAGGCCGAGTGTCACGAACCACCACAACTGCGGGCATGACACGCAACCAGCGCCAGGTAATTGACCCGAGTCCAGCCTTGAGAGAAGGCGTGAGACTAAGTAAGTCAAAAATACTCATTAAGTTGATAGTAAGATGAGTTCAATTGAATGAATATTCGAGCGCTTGAATATTTATTATCATAAGACATTTACTAGATTCAACAAGGCTTGATCCTCTAAGCTGATCGGTTTTAATCTTAGCGGATGGTTGTCATGCTGGCTCATGGCAGTTAAGCGGCGTGAGGAAGGTCAGTCGCAAGGTGAATGCGATATAGATTTCACCTCGCTCGTGTTGCCAATACTGGGGCGGTCATAATTCATGGCGCACGTATTCACACACAATTTGTATGAGGAACTATTTCAAACACCGCGAGATAGAAGAATGTCATACTCTTCCAATAGCTAAGCTAGGAGTTATTAATTAATAATCATTTTCGTATAACTAAATGTTTGTGACTGAACAACAATACAATTTTAGGTATATACACCTGCAGTAGTGAATTCATGGTTTCTGAGGAGTGCACCATGAATTATGACCACCCCTGTCAGGTGACCAGCCGCACCTTCCTGATGTGGACAGGTGCGAGACTATATAATACACCGTTTTAATAGCTTAGATTCTTAATAATACTATACTTTTACTATATTACTATACTAATCTCTACTAAATAGTAGTAACGCTTAATATTAATAGTTTATTAATCTAATAAAGCTAGACTAGATTAGGATAGCGTTAAATCTTAAAGAATTATTAAGTTTATTAGAACGACTACTTATCTAATTTTCGCTTATAAACGAAGCTAAATCTATATTTTACGATATTCTATTACCGATATATTTAGATATAAGTAGATTAAATAATTAAGATATTATTATCGTTTATTAATTTACTAATTACCTAAATACCGATAAAAAAAGTATTAAAGATTTTTTAGAAAATATTATAGACGTACTTAAGATAGTATATAAATAATATTTATACTTTTAAGGTCTCTTAAAGGAATAAAACTATAAAAGACTAAAAAATAAATATCTATTTTATTTATTAATATAATACGAGGACGAGATACGGGTTATAAAGATTATTAAGGACTTACTATAGACTATTTAAGAATATATAGACGTTAAGATATTAATAATATAGAGTAGAATATCTATAATATTATTAATAAGACGTTTAGCGAGACTAAAAGACGACTTAAAAAGTTCTTTAAGACGAGTTATTATTAGATTATAATAAAAGAAGACTAAATAAACTTAAATAAGATAACTAGCTCTTCTTTATTTTTTATCTTCGATCTAGAGGATAAAAGATAATATAAATAAATAATCTATATTAGCCGTACTATTAATAACGGATATAATAATATTACTATTATAGATATAAGCTTAAGCTAATAAGGATAAACGAGATATATAAAGACTCTTAAATAGGGTCTTAGAATAGTAGGATTTAGCTCTTAATAAGAGATATTAATTAGTGATATAGGGACTAGGACTAGAATAGATAACGGATTAATAGGATAGGATCTTCGTTATAAAGATAATAGGTTTCTTTAAACTAAATAACGACGTAGACGTTATTAAGATAAAGAACTTAACTATTATTTATTATAATATTTATAGTTTTACTACTTAAGTTTAAGTTATAATAAATAACGATTATACTAGTATATAGTATAGATCTACGGTAGTAAAGAACTTATATTAATATTTTTACGAAATAGTAAAATAATAGTATACTAATATATTAGAAGAGATAACCCGTATAAATATATTAATAAGCGTAGATATCTAGTATTTAAAATTTAAGAAACGGTTTTAAAATATATTAAAACGAGCGTTAACTAAGATAGAGAAGCTTAAATATATATTAAGAGACGCTTAAGATAAAAAAGACTTAAAAGACTTCGTCTTTAAGATTTTATTATTAAATAAGTTAATATATATTATCTTTATAGAAGGGGACGCGGTATTAATAGTATTTAAATATATTAATTTATAATTAAGACTTACTATAACGCGACTTATAGATATAACGATACTAGACGAGTTTATAATTAAACTTAATATAGTCCGAAACGACTAGTTCTTAATAATAAATAAGTTATTACGAGATTAAGATTATAAACGAGATAGTAAGACGACTAATAGTAAGTAAAAATTCTTTTTTTTAAGTAATCGTTTTTCTATAAGTAATCGTTCTTCTTTTTAACGCTTTTCTTAATAATTAAGATAAGGGTAAGACGAGAAAAAATCTAAAATATACGAAGATAAGAAATAGACTAACTTATATAAGAGAGGAAAAGATTTAAATTTAAAGTAGACGGGTTCGAAGAGATAAGATAAAGATAAGCCGTATATTAAAAGAGAATCTAGATATTAAGGTAACGTCTACGAGGATAAATCGAGCTTAAATAACGACCTAAAGAGGTTATCTAGGTCGGATAAAGAAGATAAAGAAATTAAAGAGACGCGAGATACTAGTTTTTAGATTAAGGACGGATAAGATAAAGGAGCGGATAATTTAGATAAATAATAAGCTAGATTTATTACTTTATATATATAGACGTATAGACTAATAGATAGGACGTAAAGATTAATAAATAACGGAACTTCTAAAAATAAAGTAAAGTTAAAAGAGAGGAGACGTTAATCTAAAATAGCGATATACTTAGTATATAAATAAATATTTAAATCTAAAAATAAGCTTTATAAATATATTAAGTTAGAATATAATAAGATTAAGATAGATATAGATATACTATAAATTATATATAAGAGTCGTAAACTAGTTATTATTAAATCTTTAGCTAGACCGTCTATAAGATAACTAAATTAGGCGTTTTAAGAATCTAAGTATATAGAGACTATTATATAATTAGAAAGCCTAGCGAATTAAGATATAATAGTATATCTAGATATTAGATATTTAATTAGTCTAATAGATAAGATATTCTTATTAAGATATTATTTAGATATTAAGATATATAAGCTAGACCGTCGCTTACTAGTAATAAATATTATAAATAATTAATATAATACCGCTAAATAAATAAAGCTAATATTTTATTTTAAAATAACGAATAGATACTTCGCGACGTTTATAAAAGAAATATATATAATAAATAATCTTAATATATAAGCTCTTATTAGTATAAATATCCTAACGCTTAAAGGCTAAATATTAGATTTAAAAATAAAATAAGCTATATTAACTAGAAACTACGGTCTAAAAGTAAAACTTAAGATAGAACGAGATACTATAGTAAATAGACTATTAAAGAGCCTATATATTATTATAGTATCTACGAGGATACGAAAGTTTATTAATATAATAGTAACTATAATCGCGGCTATAAGATAAAGTAACTAAGTTTATAATTATTTATTTAAGCTAAGATAAGAACGGCTTAGAATATATAATTATATAATTATTAACGATTACTCGAAGATACTTACTTAAAATAATATAAACTATCTAATTAAGATCCTTAAAGAGACTAAGATAAAATATTTTAAAGTAGTAAATAATCTATAGAGAGTAATAATAATAATAAATAACTATATATTAGCGTTAAAGCCGGCCTAGAATATATAAATATTTAAGATACGGCCGAAGATAACGGTATATATATCTAAGAAGTTAGAGAATAGACCGTAGACTTTTTTAATATTATTAATATTATTAACGAAGCTAACTAAAAAAAGATATAAAAAAAAGCGACTAAATAGAATTATAATTTATAAAATAGTAATAGAGCGAGATAAGATTAATTAAATCTTAGATATATACGCTTAACTATTTAATACGGATAAAAAAACGATAGTTAACTTTCTTAAGAACTAATAAATAAAGATTCCGCTAATAAATAACTAATAAGATATTTATAAGCTAAGATAAGCTAAAGTTTATAATCTTAAAAAAAAAAATAAACTAATTATTAACTAGATCTTTAATAAGCTATATAAAGAAGAATAATTTAAGTAAATTAAGACCACGATATTATTCTTTTTTCCGTACTTTATAATATAGATATAAAATAAGGAAGGATAATCTAAAGGACGCGTAGTTATAGATATATAAATATTAAATAAGATTATAGTATTAGACGTATATTTAATATTTAATTAATCGGATATTATAGTAATAATAGTAGACGCGATATATATTATAATTATAAATATAATATCTTTCTTTTATTAATAATAAATTAAAAGGGGATATAAATACTAGTTAACGATATTTAGTTATTAAGGATAAGAGATATTTTAATATATTATAATAGGTTTCTAGAATAGCTCTATATACGTTTAACGAATAATTAATATAATCTTATAGGGATAACGAGACTTCGTATAAGCGTATATAAACGATATAGTTATCTTCTCTACGATATTTAAAGATTATCTAAGATATTTAAACTCTATATTCCGATAGCTATAAAGCTAGAATATTATATTAAGTTCTAAAAAGTCGTTTATAGAATATTTATTAATTTAATTACTAGAATAGAAAATAGACGCTTTTAAAATAATAATAAATAAAGATAAGCTACGAGTAATTAAAGATTTAAAGTTCTTTAGAATATTATATTAACTAAAGTATTATCTAGAACTAATAAAATACTTATAATAATATATTTTAAAGTATTTAATAGTAGCTAAGCCGCTATAAAGATAAAAAATAGCGTTAAATATTATATTAAGATATAAGATAGTAGATATTAACTAAAATAAATATCTAAAGTATATTTAAAAAATAGTAAGAATATATATAAATAAGTTAATTTAAGAAGAGATAGATAGCTATAAAGAATTATAAAAATTATTTATTATACCGTTAATACTAATATACTTTATACTATATTAAAGACTATTTATAGATATAAACGCGAGCTAAGAAAAAGGATTCGTTATATATATATATTATAGTAAATAGGATTTATTTATAAATAAGAATAGATAATCTATTTTATTTATATTAAAGATATTAAGTTCTACGAAATATAACTACTAGTTAACGGAGCTTAAAGTAGTAAGATTAGTATAGACCGTTAAGAAGTTAAAATATATAATTAAAGCGGCGAACTAATTAATAATTATTTATATAGACTACGTAGCGATACTAAATCTAGTATTAAAAATAAGCGTAGATATAATATCTATTATAAGATAAAATAAAAGATATATTTATATATCTAAATACTTATTAAGGTTCGATATTAAGATATAATATATTTTAAGTATATAGAATAAGATTCTAGATATATTATCCCGTTTATTAATAGGACGGACGAGCGTAGATAAAGAAGATATTTTAGATATTATTAAAGTATATCTAGCTATCTTTATATATCTTAATTAAGACGTCGTTAATCGAGTTAAGATAAGCTACGAGATAAATAAATAGATATAGGAAGTAGATAAAATATTATAAAAGAATAATATACTAGAAGAAAACGCGATAGATATATTATTTAAATAAAAAGACGGACTACTTTATTATAAATAATAACTAATAATCTTAAAGGAGATATATTAAACTATATTTAAGATAGTTTATAATTAAATAGAATATATTAGATATTATAAGATCTATAAACGTTTAATTAATAAATTTTATATTTATAGAATAGATAAGAAGCTATAAATATATTTAAGATATTATAAGGACTATATAGTTAATATAATATTACGATATAGGTTTTAGAGTAATTTATAACTAATTTTAATATTAACGGAGCCGTTCTATACGTTAATTATAGACTTTATTTTAAGATTATTATAAATAATTAAGCTATTTAACTCGGTACTATTAATTATAGATAAATTTATAAAAGTAGTAGTAGTAATATTAAGGCGAATAATATAGAAGATAAAAGAATAGAGATAGATATTAATAAATAGACTTTTAATAACTAACTAGAGCCTACTATCCTAGATTATTTTAAATAAAGACTTAAAGTTTATTTTAGACGTCTAAAAAGGAATAATAATCTAAATAAACGTTAAATTATTATTTTTAACTATATATTATCCGTAAACGGATAAATAGTTAAAATAGACTAACTAAATAATAAAGATTACGTTAAGATATCTTTTAATAAAGAAAACGATATAAGACTAGCTATAAATATTACTAAAATTAACGCTAGTAATAAATAACTCTATATTATAGATAACGTAGAAAGCTCTAACGGAATTATTATATAATTTTAAGATATAAGAACTAGTAGATCTAATAATAACGTTATTACCTTAGATAGACGATTAAGGACTAAATCTAGACGGAGTAACTAACGAAAATAAATAAAAAGAGCTAGAAGAGATATATTTAGACGTAGAGGAGTTATAATAGATCGTGGTAGATATACTAGAATAAGTATTTCCGGCTATAGAATATTAACCGGAAAGGAGAGATACTATAGACGTTATTACCTTCGCTATAATAGCTATAAAGAAATATTATAACTAAAAGTATATACCTAAGTATTATAAGCTAGGCGATATAGTAGTATTAAGACTATATAAAGGTTATAAAATTATAAGATTAAAGGGAAATACGAAGATATAGAGATAGTTTATTAGACTATTTTAAATATTAGAACGGGTCGGTAAGCTAATATATTAGTTATAATTATTATTATTAATAAAAGTATATTTAGTAATCTTAATAATATACTTAAAGGATATACTAGGACCGGATACGACGTAAAATATATTAATAATTATATTATAAACTAGAGACGAGCTTATATTAGAATAAATATTAAATAAAAGAATATTAAGGAGACGAGATACTAGATAAATAATATAATATTTAATATAATATTATAATCGAGGACCGAAGTATAATAGATAAATATTTATAAGATAATTATTAAACGGGATAAGATAAGCTTAAGATATAGAGTATTTATAATATTAAATAATATACGATATAACGTATATTATTAATAATATATATTAATTAGAAACTAAAACGGACTTAGGATTAATCTAAAATAATAATAAATAAATATTAAGCTAAATAAGTAAGAGAGCTTAAGATAAGCTTAAGATATAAAAGAGATATAATAAAACGGGGATATATTAGAAGTAAAAGATTATAATTTTATTTATAATCTAAAGTAAGGACCTAAATATCTCTTAATAAAAATTTACGTATATTTACGGATTTATAATTTCTACCGTTAAATATATTATTTTAACGATTAATTATCTTTTAACTTTACTTCCGTATTTATTAGTACCTAAAATTAAATAAAAATCGACTTATAAGGACTAACGAGGACGCGATAAGATAGAATAGTATTAAATTAAAAGAAATTAAGTACTTAAAAGTTAAAGAAGATAAATATAAGTTAATTATAAACTATAGCGGACCTAGCGGTAGACGTAGTAAACGTAGTAGACGCGGTAATAAACCCTAATTTAGTAATAAATAATAATAAATAAAAGAAGAGAGACGCGTTTAAGATTAATAAAGATAGTAAACCGAAGTTAAAATTAAAGCTAAAGAGAGTTAGAAAGACTTAAATAAATATAATCTCGCTTAAGTATATACTAGAGATTATTAATTAGGCCGATTAAAAACTATTAAAAAAAGTAATAATTATAAAGAGACTTAAGCGATACTTTATTTTAATAGATTCTAATTAAGATATTAAAGAATATATAAAGGATATAATATAGCTTAAAAAGAATAAATAAAGAATTAAGCTCGTTAAGAAGACTAAGGCGTAGACTAAGAATTAATATAAGAAGTATAAGTATATAATATTAAACGGACCGGTTATAAACTAGAAGTTAAAGATATTAATTAAAAATATTAATCCGCTTAATATCGAAGAGAAGACTAAAGTAATTATAATAATAATTTAATAAGCTATAATTAACTTAAATAAAATAAAGATATAAGAAGACTTATTATTATTTATATAAGTCGGATAGAGCTTCTAGAACGTAATATTTAATAGAATAGTAAAGCTAACTAAGAATATATTTACGTCGCGAGTTAATAAACTTAAGATAGAGGTTTCGCGACTTAGATAAAATAAGATAATACTAAAGATAAAGCTTAAAGACGCTTTAAGATATCTCGATATTAAGTAAAAAGAGATTAAACTAAAAAACGAAAATAAAAAGAAAAATTAAGAACCGACTAGAATAGACTAGAGACGTTTATAAAATAATTTAATAAGATTTTTATTAATAATACCGCGTACTTAAGCCGCCTTAATAGAGTATAAAGATACTAGCGAAGATATTAATAAGATAATAGCTAGATAATAAAATATTAATATAGAGACTATTATTAAAGTTAAGAACTTAAGCGATATAATTTTAAAATTAGTAGAGATTAAAAAGATAATTAAAAAGTTACTAGTTAATTAAATAAATAAATTAATAAAAAACTATAATAAGATAGCTCTAGTACTAGTAGAGATTAAAAAGATAATTAAAGAGCCGCTAGTTAATTAAGTAAATAAGATAATAAAGGACTATATTAAAATAGCTCCGGGACTAGTAGAGATTAAAACTATAACTAAAGAACTATAAGCTAACGCGATAAATAAGTATATAAAAGATCGAGATAAGACTATTATAAGATTAAAAGAGACTAAAGCCGCGATAGAGGAACTATAAGCTAGTATTATAAAGGAGTAAATAGAAGACTAAAATACGATAATAATAAGATTAAAGGAGATTAAGAAATAATTACTTAAGGGTAACTAGTTAAAACTTAAGAAGATATACTAAGGATAGTATATTTAAAAATAAGTATTTTTAAAGCTCTACTTAACTATTAGATAACTAGCCGCACCTTCCTAATATAGATAGGTGCGAGACTATATAATACACCGTTTTAATAGCTTAGATTCTTAACAATACTATGCTTTTACCACATTACCATACTGATCCCTACCAACCCCAGTGCCAAGGACTTCAGCCTGGGTAAGTTTGGCGGCGGACGACATTTCCGCTCGAGTTTGTCGTCTTGAAACATTTTGCTGCACTTGGATTGCGACAATTCAATCACATACAAACAAGATGGCAGAGGAAATCGATCGCAATGTTGATGGTGGGTCTATTCTTATCGCTTGCGATCAAGTTCTCACGAATAGCAGACAAGATGGAGTTTACCACCTCGAAAGAGGTCACAGTTGCTCCAACATTCGAAGACATGCACCTGAAGGAAAACCTATTACGAGGAATCTACGCCTACGGATACGAGTCACCATCGGCAGTCCAATCCCGAGCGATTGTGCAGATTTGCAAGGGCAGAGATACAATTGCGCAGGCACAGTCTGGAACTGGTAAAACTGCAACTTTTTCGATCAGTATTCTTCAGGTTCTGGAGACAACCGTAAGAGAAACACAAGGTATGTTGATCCAACTCTCGTGGTTGACGTGCACTGATATCATAAAGCTCTTGTTCTGTCGCCCACGCGAGAACTTGCGACCCAGATACAGAGCGTCATCATGGCTCTGGGCGATTACATGAATGTACAATGTCACGCATGTATTGGTGGAACAAATGTTGGAGAAGATATCAGAAAGCTTGATTACGGTCAGCATGTCGTTTCCGGAACGCCAGGCCGAGTTGCAGACATGATCAGGCGCCGAAATTTGCGAACTCGTCACATCAAAATGCTAGTTCTTGATGAAGCAGACGAACTACTCAACAGAGGCTTCAGAGAACAAATCTACGATGTCTATCGATATCTTCCGCCTGCGACACAAGTGGTGGTAGTCTCAGCCACTCTCCCATACGATGTGCTCGACATGACGACCAAGTTCATGACCGACCCAGTCCGGATTTTGGTCAAACGTGATGAGTTGACATTGGAAGGTCTCAAACAATACTTCATCGCGGTCGAGAAAGAAGAATGGAAGTTTGACACTCTATGCGACCTATACGACACTCTCACAATCACACAAGCAGTGATCTTTTGTAACACCCGACGCAAGGTGGATTGGTTGACAGACAAGATGCGTGAAGCTAACTTTACGGTGAGCAGCATGCATGGAGAGATGCCGCAGAAGGAACGAGACAGCATCATGAGCGATTTCAGGCAAGGCAACAGCAGAGTGTTGATTTCGACAGACGTCTGGGCGCGAGGCATTGACGTGCAACAGGTCAGCTTGGTCATCAATTACGACTTGCCAAGCAACCGTGAAAATTACATCCACCGAATTGGTCGAAGCGGAAGATTTGGACGCAAAGGAGTCGCAATAAACTTCGTCACCAGCGAGGACGTGCGAATTTTGCGAGACATCGAACTATACTACTCGACCCAGATTGATGAAATGCCAATGAATGTGGCAGACCTGCTCACTTGACCACTACGAAAGTCATTGGGCATATTCTTACAGATCCAAGCACATATGCTTGTACTGGGCCTTTACAAGGACTCTCGAATGTTCACAAAGACTGGGTCCAAACGGACACAGAATGCAATTTGATAGTGGGATGGAAATGGGATGAACCTTCAAAAAGTGAGTTCAACGAAGCCGAGTTTCAATTCTTCGATAGCGATAAGCTAACTCGTTCGTCAGCAATTTCTTCCGAGCAATCACCGTGCCGATTTCTGCGTCGCAGCTACACTGAACTTGGGCGACAGACTGCACTACCGTGTATGAGTTCCCACAAGTGACTTCCCATTACTTGCATGCCATGACCACGCCTCTTCGTACAGCAGTCACGCTTCAGCCTTGAGCAAGCTGCCCTGTAAGTCGTAGCTGACTAACCTATATGCCAGCTTGGATTCATTCGAAGCGGTCTTGGAATTGCACTCTGAGCGAGCTGCATGGTATCAAGAAACACGTTCCGCCGAAACGATCTAAATGATGGCTATTCTTGCGTTAGGGCGTCATCCAACGACTCTAACATTCCTCTAATCTCAGACCACGCCCAAAGAGAGGGTCACTTTCGTCACGTTGTTGCTGTTGACGCAGGTAAGAAGCAAGACGGAATTGTAATGAATGTTCAGGCGTTCGTAGTAATCTCATCAGCCAACTAGTAGTACACGTTACTTATACCGCTCGCGTAACCTCAGCGTCATCGCTATAGTCTTACGGCTTCAATCGTCAGATGTTCTATCACTCAATCTCCTCGTACTTGCACAGTCGAATCCGTAATACTCATACACTCACACATAGATAGTATACAATGGTTGATTCCCACCACCACCAAAATCACTCCCTCAAGATCCCTTCCAGAAGCCTCCCAAAGACACCTCTGACTCGGCGCGTCCCACCCTCCCCAACCGCAGCAGTAAGCACAGTCGCCACACTGATCGCAAACACCACCCTCTCCCTCCCCCGATACTTCGCATCATACACCCTAGGCGACACAGTCCCTAACGCCCTCGGCGCGACAAAAAACGCCAACTCCTGCCTCTTGGCCGGCGTCTCGACGAGCACCGACCAGCCACACGCCAGACACCCAGCAAGCACGCACAGCCCAGAATCCCACCGCTGGGGGCCGAGCGAGAAGAGGCGGGGGCCCAGGCGCGTGCGGGCCAGGCACACGGCGTAGTAGAAGGCGGCGACGAAGGAGGCGAGGAATGCGGCGGAGCGGGAGGTCGATTTGGCGATGGCCAACCAGGCGGTCGGGCGGCGGAGCGAGCGCGGGCTCAGCAGGCGCGGGAGCAGGTTGAGGGGCAGGTAGAGCTCGGTGGCGAAGAGGAAGGAGCGGGCGAAGCGGTGGAGGGCGTGGAGCTCGCAGCTCGGCCCCGTGCCGCTGTGGTACAGTTCGCACGGCACCGGGATGGTGATCTTGGGGTCCGCCCAGTGGCGGGGGAGCCCCAGCTCGCGGCACAACGGGGTCAGGAGCGGGGCTTGGCCTGTGTCGACCCCGTACAGGAAGGTGCCGGCGCGGACGCGGCGGAGGGCTTCGATGAGTTCCGGGCGGATTTGTGCCGCGGTGGAGATCCAGCGTTGGTAGGATTTGGGGAGGTGGGTGGGGTGGTAGAACCAGGTGAACATGATGCGGGCGGCGGAGAGGGCGAAGATGGTTGGGTCGGCGAGGTTGGTGAGGTGGCGGGTCAGGCGTGGGTGGGTTTTGGTTGGGTGTCGCGGGGAGGATTTGCTGGTTTGCCAGGTGGTGATGGTGAAGGCGTCGAGGGCGCGGGTGAGGAGGAAGAGGGTGAGGTCGATTGTTTTACCGGCCAGTTGAGGCGGGATGCTGGGAGAGGGTTGTTGGTGTCTGTTCTTGACGGGAGATTTGCTGGTGCGAGGTCGTGGTTGAGGTTGGTCTTGTGAGAGTGATAGAGCGCGCTTCCGTGACCATGACGGATCCTTGTTCAGGAGGTTGAATGTCAGGTAGGCGGAGAAGAAGGTCGTGATGAATCTTAGCCTGGTCATGAATTTTGGACCGAGTAAGGCTATCCTCTTCGGAGAGAGTTTTTGAAGTAGCCATTGCAAGATCGTCTTTATTAGGCGTGGTATGACGGTTGCGCCTCCGACGGTGATGGCACACGCTGCTGGGAATCGAGTTGGTTCCGCGGAGGTCTTGATGATCGTATATAGCAAGTTGAGCTTCGCGGCCACGGTTATGTCGCGTCGGGATAGAGTCCTAATGAATCCAAATAGACGAGGGCCAGTTACTGTAATGTAGCCTAGAGCATAGGCGCGTATCAATGGGCGTAACGATGGTGGTATTGTCCCATGTTGACCAAGGAGCGACTTCTGGGGTACTTCCATGGTTTGTATGTTATCGTCCACGTTGGCATGAACACATGGATCTCAGCTCAACAGCAGTCATTCAGAACTCCGAATATTCAGTGCGCACCCTTGAAGCGTGAGTTGATAGTCGCCTAAGAGACGCTTTGTCAATCTCGACGGTTTGTTGAGCCTCAGGGCTCGGTGATGAGCCGAGGTATTTCTAACCGTTTTAGGCAAAGGGTGATGGTAGCATGTGCGCGATACAGTCGCGTCAATCTCTTCGCTCAGCTTTTCCAACACACTGCTTGAAAATGAAGGGACATATCTGTATACGTTATGTCATGACACTGTCAATGACCTAAGAGTCTTCAACAGTTTCTTTGACCCTCGAATATGGCTGTGGTCGTGTCATGAATGGTACCATGTGGTGTCAACTTAAAGTAGCTGAGAGCCCTTCTGCAATTGCGACTTGATTCTCAACGCTATCATCTGAGATAATGATCCATCAAGTCGAAGACTAGCTTCACGGAACATCGCATGCTCTCGGTGTTTTTGTGATCAGCGAGCCGACTATTGCAAGTCAACATCTCTATGGTTTATACGTGAACTGGGCATCTGCAGTACGCTAAGAAACACCCTTGGCCGAATTCAGCAATGCAGTCGTCGCTTCGAGGTTAGTGTCGCAGCCTACTGAAGTCCTTTCTATATCTCACAGCATTCTTCATCGGCAACTCGTGCATCCACTTTCCCAAGTTACGTGCTGATTGTCGTGTTCGTTCAACATCTTGACTCTTGATAGGTACAGGACTGATTCATATTGCACCTTTCACTAAAAGCTCCCCAGGTATCACAAGAGCTTAGCCTAGTATATTGCGTACGTATCTTCTGATTTGACAGAATGGCGAATGGCTCGAACGAAAAGGTAGTGGAGATGCAATTGGTATCGACCTATGCGGCAAATCCTCACCCCGAGCTAAAAGTCAAAGAATATGTCCCGGATAAATCAGCATATTCTGTGAGGATCCCCGAAACTCAATGGGAGACGATGAGACCGATCTTGGAGCGACTCTCCAAGGAGGGCAAGTCAAGGCCTAAGATGCTTAAGATCCTGGCTCAGAAACACAGCTTCTATCCATCTGTAGCTCAGTTGAGTGCTCGGATGCTCGCTTGGCGTTACAACGTCCGCAAAGTGGCATGCAATCAACCACTCAATGTCGATGTTCAGCCTCTCTTTGAAAGGGTCGGTCTTCCCCTGGACGCCGACACGGCTTTCATTCACACTTGGCTCAATCGCGTCGAGATAGAAGACCCAGCAGAGGGCTGCTCTAAACAGAGTCTTCCACAATCCGAGTATCTAGAGAGCACCTTTGGTCTCGCAAAACGTGCCGGTGATATGCTGAATATGATCAGGGAAGCGGTCTTTGCAGCATCCGAATATACAACTTACTCAACCAGGTCAGAAGAGTCTTGTATAATACACGACATTGCCGATTTCTTACTTCACTCGGGCAGTTGTCCTGACTATTCTTATTTTCTCATGGTGCACCTGATGGACCTAGTTGAGAATGGAAATATTATGACGACTCCTGAGACACGTCTCGTTTTTTTCAGGGACTGCTTGATTTGGTCACGAGAGTGGAAGAGCCCGAATGTTGCTCATTGGGTCTGCCAGCGCTTCCGTAAGCTTTTGGATGAACCAACCTTCCATACGGACAGCACATTGAGATCATATGTTTTCGACTGCCGCCGTTTCGCACAAAAGTGTTATCCACTAAAAGACTGGTGGCTCGACTATCCCAGCCGGGAGTTTAGCTCAATCATTTCACCGAATTCGACTGTTCTGGGAAGCTCGGAGACCTTCAAGTGTTCACTGATCGAGAATCCCGTGCTGTCATCAGTCAATGATGTGGTGATCACAGAAGCAGGGACTAGACGCAATGCATATCCTATCAATGAACGGATGGTTAGTGACCTTCTGACCTGGTGTGAAAGGGAAATGTCAAACTTCGAGTGGCGCCCGGACGTTGAGATGCAGCAAGGCATCTCCAACGGTTCGCAATTGACATATTATTGCTGGGTTGAATCGACCAGATACCTCATCTGGAACTGGGCAAGCTACGCCAATGCGCTGGCACT
>JAOSBN010130272.1:5730-29381 GCA_027563595.1 Erythroxylum suave
TGATAGGTCACAATTCTTAGATCTTAAAAAGTTGAATAATTTGGTATAATGCTTATAAAATTTGAATCTTTTTAAGAGTTTAGTTTAAGTTTGTCCTTGATATTGAAGGCACTTTCACTAATATGTACAAATCTTACGTTGTTTATGAATTGGTGGTGGAAATAATGGCATCATATGAAAGAAAGAAGTTTTTATTATTATTTTAGGTATCCTAAAAGATTTGGATTCAAACCAAATGTGAAAAGAGTAACGAAAACATACATTTGTAGCAATTTTATTATCTTGATGAGTATTTTGGGATTTTGTTGTTTCTTATTTTTGAAAGACTTGGTTGGTATACAATAAGAGAAGAAAAAGCTATGGTTAATAAGATGGTGATGAAGCTAACCAGTGTTTGATAAGACAAGGGCATTACTGGTACACCTAAGATTATGTTTAGTTCTAGTGATTCCTCTTGCCTTTCATATTGTATGCAGCGATATATAGATGTGAGCCTTATGATCATGAAACGATTCTAGTTTATATAATGATGTTCAAGCAAGGCCAATAAATTTATTTAAGTGCAAATTGTCCTTCTGTTTTAATTGAGTTTATATCATTTGATATTTATTTTTCTGACATTAATTTATTTTTATATCCAAAATACTGTAGAATTGGTTCTCAGTTTATTCGAGGACTAAAAAATGATATGATTGATTTTGGATTCAAGTTTTTTTCCATCTTCCTTTTCAACTTCCAATCATATTATATTGTTCCATATACTAAAATATTCTTATTCTTTTTATCCTTTGAGAAAACATGAATGTCAAGGTAAAGATTATTGATGTCTTTAGAAAGCTAAAACTAGGAGTGGAAGGACATGGTTAGTTAAACTACTCATTTAGCTATTTGACGGATTCCTTATAGAATACCATTTCTTCATGTCAAAATGTTAATGAAATTCATGTTTGTTTTTTCACTTTAGATATCCTTTGTTGAACAATAATCAAAAGATTGATAGAAGTTATGGTTTTACAATTAATTACTACCGATTTCAATTTCAACATAGATCTATAGGAGTATTTGAAAGATAGGATCCTAGTGGTGGGCTTACAAGCTATTTTAGCTTGATCACCTAACATTTGTAATTCCTCAAGTTTCATATGGAACTATAACATGTTCTCCAAGTTACCGATATAGTTGAAGCATTTGTTATCATTTTTAATGTAGTTAAGGTGTGCATCTTGGAAGTCTTTGATGATGAGACTGAAAAAGTGGAAGAGTACTAAGCCAACACATGAAACTTGAAAACTTATGAATTCAAGAGAAATTAAAGAGTAAGTAATAGTGTCACAGAGCAAATTTGGCATTGTTCCAAGTTTTGAATTCTCCCTTGTGATTGATCGTTACCACTGATAGTAACAAACATGAATTGCATATTGATATCTGTATTGAATTTAATTGTAATTCAAGAAATAATCAACAAACAGAACAAAAACTAAGTATTCATCATTTGAGTAAGCTTCAAATTTTGTCAAAAAAATGATAAAATTTGGGGGAGCTCTCGCCAATCACATATTGACATACTAAGTGGCCTAAGATTTTAGAAGCTTGTAAGGTCTTTATATATCACAATCACTTAAATGAAGACTCATGATGGTGATGCTATACAAAACAATAATAATGCTATACAAAATAATAATAATGCTATACAAAATAATAATAATGTGAAACGTTTAGATACATTTTAATTAAAAAGAAGGGAAAAAAACAAAGTAATTTATTGCCAAAGAAAATTAATAAATAGTAAGCATAACTTACACATGCATTTTTTTCCACTTCCTCAATCTTTTTCTTTGTCCTTTTGGTTTCAAATTTTGCTTAAACAATAATTTCTTCATTCCTTCTACGTCATGCCCTTGTATTTACTTGTGAATATTAACTTTTGGAATTCAAGTTACCATTAGATCAACTGCTTTGCTCCAATTTTAGCTATTAAAGTAGAAACATAAGGCGGCATTTCCTAGTTTCCACTTATCCTTCCCAAGCTAGAATGCTTCGACAATATGAGACTCCACCCTTCCTTACCTTGTAAAAGAGGAATTTTACTTAATTCCAGGAAAACATCATCTAATCGGCTATCTCCATCCAATTTTAGTCACCCATTAAATTTTCTTTTCTTAAGTTAATGGAATAGTAATCAACCATTGTATCCGGAATTTGAGGTCTTTTCGAAACCTTGGCCCTGAAATTATTCTTCTATTGGGGAATAATTGTGAAAAATACATCTTTGAAGTTCTTGATACATTCGTCACCAAATGTATTAGGTAGTCCATCATTTCAGTATCTACATTTTTCATAGGTAAACTGTCAAAATATCAAAATACAAAAAAAAAGCTGAGAGAAATATAGAATATTAAAACTATGATGCTAGGTTAATTTACGGACAATAAATTTAATTAAATGGAGAGAATTATAGGTTTGAATCACCCCTGATTCTTCCTTACCTGTTTTCTCCTAATGAGATAGAACACCATAAAGCTACCAATAAACTATACTGAAATGAAGGTGTAAATTAATAATGCAATGGAGGGAGGAGTCTTATGTTAGAATTATTCCTATGACCCAGTCATTATGTAATAAATTGAACACCTTTGTTTTGTGATTATTAACTTTGTTTAATAACATAGCAAATGATTACATTATTATATTATATTTATTGCTTTTATCCTAATATGATAAGTCCTTGATTAAATTTATACACTTGCCATCATAATCGAGATTATTATAATGAGAGTTAAGTCTTTAGGGTTTAATCTAAAAGTGTTTTTGATCGTAAGATCATCAAATAAGGGCTTTAATGATCATGTTAGATCAATATGTATATAATAGTATTTATTGGATGGATATTAGTAGATCTCATTTACTAAGTTACATATATAGATGATGCATATGGAGATATGATAATTGAACTGATCAAGCTAAGAATTCCCAATGGTTAATATTACCTATGAACTATCAAGTGGGATATTCTTATAAGGATTTAAATGTATATTTTTCCTTTGACCTAAGGTCATCACAGTAATCAATAAGTCACTTAATATGTTTTGATGTCGGACACCTAATATGGAAAAATGCTAGTCGAATGATCATTGGATATAATTAAGTACCTATCTGATTAGTGATGAGTCAAGATGGGATCCATCGACTCTAGGTAATGAGTTTGAGCTTTATGTTGTCATTGATCTTAACGGTTGTTTCAGGACCTTGGCCAAGGCGATTGAATGAACAAGGAAAGGAGTTTATTAAGTCATTCACCAATCACCAATGATCGACATGTAACATAATTGTTTATCTAATAGGCGTTGATAGTTAAACCATACCTTAGGATAATTCAGAGTTGTAATGATGGAAGGTAATAATACATTATCCTTAACCAGGTTCCATCTTTGTAAGGTTGTTACTTCATATTATCCAGTTGTTGAGGAGTGTTGTTAGATGCCAACCTTGATTAGTAATTAATTAGATTAATTACCACCGACTTAGTGACGAACTTATGTGGTCACACACTTACGAGTGTAATATTTCCTCCTTATGATTATTTAATTTATTATGAGATAATTTATTAAATAATCTATATGAGATATTATTATATTTTTTGCGAACACATAAAATATAATTAATATTATAAACTCTCTTGTGCAAAATATATAAATAAAATAAACATAGTTTTTTTTCCTTTTATAAAAAAATAATAAAATAAAATACAAAAAAGAAGAAGTTGGTTTGTTAAGTTTTAAAACGTTTAAAACTTACAAAGTTGAAGTTAGTTGTTTTATTTCTGGAAGTTATAAGTGCGTACGTTCAAAAGGAAAAAGACACGAATAAAAAAGGCGTGTCTTTCATTTTTGAACATTTAAGAAACGTATAGAAGAAGAGAGCCACTCTCAATTTTTATTTGTACGTGTAATAAACAAAGGGAAAAAAAACATTACTCTCTCTTATTTTTTGTACAAACATTCAAAAACAGTAAAGAGAGGAGTGTTTTTTGTCTCCTTGTATGAAAGTTTTAAAACAATAACAACGAGAAGAAACATAGGAACAAAGGAGTTTTTTAGTCTTCTTTTGTGTTCTTATCATTTTAATCAGCAAGAGAGAAAGGGACAAAATTGTTTTGCTCCATTCTTGAAGAAAGAGTTCTTCAAAATCTTCCCTACCCATATCAAGTGTTGAAAGCGGGACATATTTTTTGGTGTTGAGTGCATAAAGACTTCATATTTCAAAGTTCATTGCTCAATTAATCCTCACAATTTTTAGGTATTTATTTTTGCCTATTCTTGTTATTAGTATGAATATTAAATGTAATAGATATATACAAGATTTCAATTTTTTTGTTTTCGCTGCGTATGGGATCCTTCAATTTGTATCAGAGCCAGTTTTTGTGTTTACATCATACTAAAAATTTGCAATTGTCATTAGGCAAATAGAAATCGTGTTTTATTTGTTATAATTGATATCATAAAGATGCATTCATTTGATACGCTCACTGTTTGAATACATGGTGTTAAAAAGCATTTGGTTATACAAATTTTATCTAGATGTTGTATGCATAAAGGTTTTTGAGAGATATATGCACAATTTTTAATCCAAGGTATTAACAGTATATGTTTAAAAACAAAAAGAATTTCTCCAGATGTTGTACGCATAAAGGTTATGTGCACGGAAAATGGAAAACTTATATATTATGTTATTCATTCAATAAGCATGAATTTGGGCAACCTCATTGTTAGAGGATGCATGTAAAGTTGCAGATGCTAACACTGCATGCGCTGGTAACATGTCATGTATCTGAAAATTTGCTTGGTATGCGCTGGTAACGTGTCTGCAAAGTATGGGTTGGCATTTGGACACTTGAGTTTATCATAGGAAATTGATGAATATAATCAAAAGGGAATGTTGTGCATGGATCTTTAAAAAGGCTTTAATTGATAAACAACTTTAATTATAAATGTTGTCTGATAGTATGATATGAACACTAATGTTATTAAAATTGTTTTAATAACATGAAATCTTGATCATTTAAAATTATTGACTTTATTTTTAATATAATATATGATATTTTATTTTTAAAAAAGGATTTTCCACCCAAATAGATCATAATATTTATTTATTTTTATAAGGAATTACCTATTAACAAGGTGACTTGTAGTTCAGGGATAAATAATATTTTCTATTGCATATGGTGCATGTGTGATGAAAAATTACTTAATTTTATACTTTTTTCCTAAACTACCTAGGGAATATAATATTAATTAATTTTCCGTCACTTGGGTGGATAAACTCAACTATACTAATAGGAATGACCTGACAACCAAGGGACTATATAATATTGATCCTACTCTAAATTTTATATGATCAAATAGGTAATTTATCACTCTTTAATTATGCATTAGTAATGACTTGACAACCAAGGGGCTCATTCATGTTTTCAAGATTTTATATCATTTAGATAAAAGTCCATGTCTTAATGATATATGATTGTGTTCTTATTTTGGTATCTTCTTTTTATTAGATTTCTCAAAGTGTCTACTATATCACTAAGAAGCATTCTCGGTGCTAACAAGCTAGCAAGCAACAATTTTGATGATAGGTACCGTAATTTGAGAATTGTTCTCATGCATGAGAAACTTATCAATGTGATCGATAAACCCATAAAGGAAGCACCTCCAGAGGGAATTGATGATGCTAATGCATTAGATTCATATTTTAAGTACAATGATCAAAGTACTAATGCCAAGTGTATTATTTTGGCATCAATGAGTTTCGAACTTCAAAGACAGCATAAAGGTATGAATCCTCCATAGATCATTGAACATCTTAAGAAGATGTATGGGTCAGAAAGTAGACCTGCTAGATACCAATTATTTAACTCTCTATTTAAGTCTGAACTGAAGCCCAAATCTCTTGTGGAACCCTATGTTCTTAAGATGATTGATCTTATAGAACAACTTAAGAAGTTAGGGTGTTCACTAGGGAACGAGCTGTCACAAAATTTGATCTGACAGTCTCTTACTGATAATTTTTCACTGTTCATTGTTAACTTTAACGTGAACAAGATGGACTGTGATCTTCATAAAATGTTCAACTTGTTGATAGATTATGAAAATCAAGTAGCATTGTCTGAGAAGGTGAAAGTGTCAGGGTCTGTGAATTTGGTTACTAACTCTTCCAAGAGCAAATGGAAGGGAAAAAAGAAGCCCAAGAAAAATCATCTTGCACCCAAGGGTGTTTGGAAGAAATCCAAGGGTAAGGAGAAAAAAGTTAGCCAAAAGGATGCTGATTGTTTCTTCTATACAAAGAAGGGACACTGAGAAGGAACTGCCCAGAGTATTTAGCTACTTTGAAAGACAAGAAGCAAGGTAAGACATTTATGAAAAATATTTTGATGATTTCTTTAACTACTATTGATTATACTAAATGGGTATTAGATACCGATAATAGCTTGAACATTTGTAATATGTTGCAGGGTTTAAGGACCTGTAGAAGATTGAAGAAGGGAGAAGTAAAGCTACAAGTTGAGAATGGAGCAAGTGTTACTGCCCTAGCTATAGGAACTATTTCTTTTGTTATGCCTACGGGAAAGAATTTATTGTTAAAAGATTGTTATTATGTTCCTAAATTTGTTTCGAGCATTGTTTCCATTTTTTCATTAGACAATCATGGATTTCATACAATCTTTAGAAATAACCAATGTAATATATTTCATGGTGATGAATTATATGTAAGTTGTTATTTACAATAAGGTTTTTATGTCTTACCCGAAAAAGTTGTTTATCCAGTTATGAATGTTTCTGGTCAAAAAAAGGAAGAGAGGTAATCAAGCAAATCAAACTTACCTTTGACATTATAGACTTGGTCATATTGGCGAGAAAAGAGTAAACAAGTTGCACAAGGAAGGATGCCTTGTTCAATATGATTATGAATCATATGAAACTTATGAATCTTGTCTCAAAGGCAAAATGACCAAATCTCCTTTTAGTGGAACTAGAGAGAGAGCTAGTTACTTTTAGGACTCATACATACTGACATATGTGGGCTTATAAAAGTTCAAGCTAAAGGTGGATATTCTTATTTTATCACCTTCACTGATGATATGTCAAGATATGGATTTGTGTATCTTATAAAACACAATTCGGAATCATTTGAAATGTTCAAAACATTTTGTAGTGAAGTTGAAAAACAAACCGGTAAGAGTATAAAGGCACTAAGATTTGACCATGACGGCGAGTATCTTAGTGATGATTTTGTTGATTATCTAAGGCAAGATGGAATCTTGTCTCAATGGACTACTCCAGGAACACCACAACATAATGGTGTTTCAGAAAGGAGAAATCGAACTTTATTGGATATGGTGAGATCCATGATGGGGTTCACTGATCTTTCTGTCTTCCTATGGGGATATGTTTTAGAAGTCGCTGCCTATTTATTAAACAAAATTCCCACACAAGCTGTCACTAAAACTTTATATGAGATGTGAAAAAGACGTAACCTAAAACATTTGAAGGTTTAGGTTTATCCAGCTTTTGTCAAGAGATTGCTGCCAGACAAGCTTGAAGCGAGGTCTAACAAGTGTAGATTTGTTGGCTATCCCAAGGAAACTATGAGATACTATTTCTATCACCCTTCTAAATACAAAGTGTTTATGGCCAGAAATGCAACCTTTTTAGAAAGGGAGTTCCTTAATGAAGGAAGTCATGATGTAGAAATAGATCTTAATGTTGAGCAGTCTTTACTTGATGTCTTGAAGTTGACATATAGGGTACCAGCCTCAACCATTGAGGAGAATGGACAGGTTAATAAACCTATCTAGGAACCAGTGTAACAACAAGATCAAGTAGAGGAAGAACTTATTAAACATGAGCCTCTTAGAAGGTCTATTAGGGATCGTCGTGCACCAGATAGATTAAACTTAATGATGCAAGGTGATGAGGATAATCATATTGATGATATCCCACATATTGTTGATGACCCTAAGACTTACGAAGAGGCTATAGCAAGTGCAAATTGTGAGAAGTGGTTTAAGGCCATGGAATCCGAGTTAGAATCTTTGAAAATCAACAAAGTATGGACTTTGGTTGATCCCTCAAAGGATATAAAACCCATAGGATGTAAATGGGTATTTAAGAAAAAGATTGGAACAGACGGGAAGGTTGAAGCCTATAAAGCTTATCTTGTTGCCAAGGGATATAATCAAAAGGAAGGTATTGATTATGATATAACTTTTTCCCTTGTGGCAATGCTCAAATCTATTCAGATTCTATTTGCCATAATTGCATATTATGATTATGAGATATGGCAAGTGGATGTGAAAATAGCATTTCTTAAAGGAGAGTTCAAGGAAAATTTCTACATGACTCAACCTGAAGGTTTCACATTGCCATCTACTCCTAATAAAGTATATAAGCTATAAAGATCCATTTATGGATTGAAGCAAGCTTCACGAAGATGGAATATTCATTTCAATACAACAATCATAAAGTTAGATTTTGTTAGATGCAAAGAAGAGCCATGTGTGTACAAGAAGGTTAGTGGGAGCATAGTTATTTTCGTAGTGCTGTATATAGATGACATATTGCTAATAGGAAATTAAGTACCAGCCATGCAAAAGACAAAGATTTAGCTATCTGAACAATTCTCCATATAGGATTTGGGAGAAGTGGCTTACATTATTGGAATCAAGATCTATAGAGATAGATCAAGGAAGCTGCTAGGGCTCTCCCAATCCATGTACATTGATACTATCTTAAAAATGTATCACATGGAAAATTCCAAAAAAGGATATCTACGTATGGGCACTGAAATTTCTCTTAGTAGGGAGCATTGTCCTAAAACTCTAGAAGAAAGAGAGCGCATGAGTGGGGTCCCATATGCCAGCGCAGTGGGATCTATCATGTATACCATGACCTGTACAAGGCCCGATGTAGCCTATGAGCAAGGAATAGCGAGCAAGTATCAAGGTAACCCAGGTGAAGAACATTGGAAAGTGGTTAAAACCATCCTTAAGTATTTAAGAAGAACTAAAGACCAATTCCTCATATACAGAGACTATGAATTGAAGCTAATAGGCTATACTAATGCTAGTTTTGCATCACATAAGGTCATAGCAAATCTACTTCTGGTTATATTTTCACCTTGAATGGAGGAGTAGTGAGTTGGAAAAGTTCCAAGTAAGCTACTATAGCTGATTCAGTTACTGAAGCAAAATACATAGCTGCATGCGATGCAACTAAAGAAGTTGTTTGGATGAAAAAGTTCTTAACTGAACTTAGTGTGGTTCCTTCGATAAAAGAAGTTGTTCCTTTATTGTGTGACAATGCTGGTGTTATTGCACAAGCTAAGGAAC
The DNA here is from genome assembly GCA_027563595.1 of Erythroxylum suave. Lineage (NCBI taxonomy): Eukaryota > Viridiplantae > Streptophyta > Magnoliopsida > Malpighiales > Erythroxylaceae > Erythroxylum > Erythroxylum suave. The sequence goes on from JAOSBN010130272.1 coordinate 15,113, forward strand.
GAAGGTCACACCAAAGATCCAAACATGTTATACGGAAGTTTCATCTAATTAGAGAAATTTTTTAGCATGAGTGTAACATCCTAATATCCCATGTTGGGGGCTAAGACCCCAGAATAGTGTAGATAAGAATATAGTGAGAAATTAGAAGTGCAGTTCATGCATCATATGACATATTTAAATATTTGAATTGTGTTGATATGCATTAAAATAATGTACATGCATTCATTGACATTTTTCGGGTATAATTTATTTGTAAATGCGATTAAAATGTGAATTATAGATTATTTGTGTTGAAAATTTATTTGGAGAGTATTATGATTATTTCTAAATTTTTGGTGAATTTTAGAGAATTTCCCAAAATTTGGGGTTTTTTTTAAAGGAGACAAATGGGAGTGTTTCAAGTGGCAGCCTCGCATGTATGACAAATGGGCTACATGCATGAGTGCCACGTGTAAGGTAAAAAAGAAAAATAAAGAGAAGTAGAACACTTCTCTAACTCTTTTGGTGTTATTCATCGGACATTATCTGAGCCTCTTCTTTGAACATCCACCACCAACACTTGTTCTTCAATATCACTACTGAAAATTTTGCTAAAACATCAAGTAAGTTGTGTTTAAGTTTTCTGGATGTTGTGTAAATGATTTTGATGATGGCTAGTGTTAGAGATGAATACATGCAAGAGAAGGTTAAGTAGTAGAGTTTCAATGAATGCATGTGCTAAATGACTTAGATGAGGAATTGAATTTGTGAAAATGGGAAAATAGCAGAAAGTGTATTAATAGCTTGTGATAATTTGAGTTCAATAGAGATTATTGAAGTAGTTATAATTGTAGAAAATATTGATTATTCACGTTGTTTTTTTGTGTTGCCGTATACTTATATGAATGTTTAGAAATGATGTTAAATGAATTTAGAGCTAAGGGAAAAGTTTCCAATGATACCATGATGTGGGAAAAGCATTAAAATCAAAAGTATAAGGTGAAATGAGAGGGAATGTAAATCTGTATAGTACAGAAAGATATGGAAGTGCAGATGTTATATAAAAAAAGGTTGTTGAGAGAGAAAGTGTACATGTAGTTTCGGATTTTTGATGTTTGAATTTAATCTTAAATCTTGACTTGTTTTTAGAGTAAGTTGACATGGAATGGGAGTAGAAATGTGAGAGTATAAAGTAGAGATGATGGTGTAAGTGTTGACTTGGAATGGGAGTAGAAATGTGAGAGTATAAATTAGAGATGATGGGGTAAGTGGAAGAGAAGAAGAAGAGTGAAGAAATCTGCAGTTTGCGGTGACGAATAAGAAAGCTACATTTTAGAGAGAGAAGAGAAGAGGAGTTGCACTCGAAGGTTTGTCCAAAAACCGAACTGTGATGATTATTTTAGCCATAACTTTGTCATCTGATCTCCAAATGACTTAGAAATTAAACCAATAGACTCCTAAGACATCGTTCTTTCTCTCTATAAAAATTTAGATGCATTTAAATTGATTTGAAAAAGATTGAGTGGATGAAAGTGATGGAGTCTGCTGGAATATATGAACTAGAGAATTTTCATTAAACATGCTTTGATATTTTGATTACATCTTGATATGTAGATTTTCAAATGAGTTGATTCTTAATTTAAATTAAACTTGAGACTTATTTCTACAACTTTCTTAAAGAAGTCAAATTTAATCCTATCTCTCAGAATTTCAAAATTTGTCATGAAATTGACTCTTGGCTTAGGTTGTAGCACTACCAGGGACAGAAATCATATCGTAATGTTATTGAATAAACAATATTGATGTAGGCCAAATCAGATAAAGGTGTCTTCACAAAAGTTATAGGTTATTCTCTTAGCTTTCAATTTATATAAAGTTTGTAATGTTTAGATATTGTAATTGAGAGATATGGGTTGTATAACTTGAATGCATGATCATGCTCTAGCCAAAATTTCAAATGTATTTAGTTTGTGGTATTATGAGCATAACTCATAGAATAATGAACCAGATTGAAAGATTTTGGTTTCATTAGAATCTAAGGCACAGAGGAACAATTTTTTAGAAGCTAGTATTACAAAAATACATCATTTTCTTGATCTTATTGATTATGCAAAGTTGATCCGAATGGGATGCTTTCAGTAAAAGCTAGAATAGTGAATGAGTGTGTGAATTTTGACACTATTAGAGTACATCAATTTGTTACAGAAATATACCAAAGAATTTTTCATTGCACATGCATGATACATGATACATTTATACATGTGTTTACTCAATTACATAAGTAGTACAGTAATGTGAAATTGTGTTAATGTATATAGGAGAGCAAATAGGACCACATCCTGATATTGCTAGAACGTGAAGGCAATAAGCTTAAGGGATCAATTGTGAGTAACCTAAAATGTTCTCACTTTAATTTGATCTGATATCAGTTAATTGAATTTGATATATGATGAATATGTACCGATTGTGTACTAAATTCCGGACAATACTTGTCTGAGGTGTTTGATGCATGTGAATATCATTGGAAGTGCTACTTATATGTGAATGAGACTGCCTAAATGATTCTCAACTAAATGTGACATAATGTTATGACTGACGGTATTGACTAAGATAATGTGAATGAAAGTGATTGACTGTATTGAATGAATTGTGGCATGCATTTCATTTCAATACATGTAATATAAAGGCAATTGTGACTGGTGTTGCTACTGAATGAGACTGCTACTAAAAAGAGCTTAAAGTTCAAACATGTGTGGTTAGAGATTAAGCCTCAATATGATCAATGAGCCATGTATCTACAATGGATAAGGAATAGTATGAAAGAGCCCTGTGATATGGGATACTGGAAAAACACACAGTCACAACAATATAAAAACGAATGTGAGTCTCATACACATTGCATTCACATATGATTTGAATATATAGAATGATTTGCCAAGTTTGTGAGAATATTTCAATTATGAATATATGATAGTAAATCGATGATTATGTACTACACATGTGAAATGAAACAATATCCTGACTGAACTATGTGACAGAAACATGATAATTGTGAATAATGTGTTTTCTATTATAACTTGATGATAATCAAAGTGATTTGAATTATGTGATAACATGTTATTGTGTGATACGTCTTAAGTGAACCATCGAGGATGGTTACTCTACCAAGTTCGCAAAACTCATCAAAATTGCAATGTTGATAATTTCAGGTTCGGTAGATTTAGATGACCTAGCTTCTAAGATTGCTTAATTTTGTGCGACTTTGAAGATCAGACATGGCTCAAAGGTCGGTCGGCTGGGGTTGATGACATAATTTGTTAATATCTTTTGTTTATTCCTCATGTTTATAGCATACTGTGTAGGCTAAATTGTTATACTCATAGGATGGTGTTATATAAACTTGGATGTTGAATTTAAAGCTACAATGCACACTATGGTTTATGATATAAATGAGGAAATTTTGGATTTTAGCAAATGTGTAATTAATGGTTTAGTTCATGATGCCATGTTATAAAGTGAAGGTGATATAGGAATCACACCAATTTTGTCGAGCATGTCCACGTGTGACCGTATGATGCACGTGCATACGTCAGGCAGGATTGGGGTGTTATAATTGGTGGTATCAGAGCATAGTTGGCATCCATAGGGATATGTAGTAATGTTAGGCATGAAATGTTGTGAAAACTTTGGATGATAATTGAAGTTACTGTGTTATAAGTTATCTGAAGTAGGCAATCAAGTGGAACACTTAGCTGACCTAGGATCAGAAAGAGCTAGTAGAGAGTCGTCAGTATCTTGACCTGGGGGAATGCCTCTAAGGATTTCCGAGGGAAGGGAAAGGAGGTACGATAAACTGTAAAAATAGGGGGCTGTGGACTTCTATTGAAGTACAAACCCTGCAGAGGACGAGGGATGATTAGAAAGAACTGAGAGGGTCCTTGATCAGATGGACTGTGAGTTAGACGAGGTTCGACTATACTATATCTCTACTGCAAGGCCCAGCTTACCAGAGGTAGAAAACTTTTCTAGGTAGTACCATCAGGCCTTATAGTTTGAGATGGGAAGACTTCTTGAGAGTCCTCAAGGAAAACTATATGCTCAAGGTCTATATGGATAGAAGGAGAAAGAATTTATGGAAGCAGGGCAATATGACTGTAGTAGAGTATGAAGTAAAATTTAATGAATTGATGGGTTATGCCACTGCCTTGGTTCCTACTGAGGAAGACAAGTGCAACAGGTTTGAAGACGACCTAAATATAGACATCAAGATGAGGTTAGCTATTTCTAATCTAGGTAATTTTAAAGAATTATGAGCTGCCTCGATTCGTATTGAACAGTTGTTGAAAGATAGTCAGACTGAGCACAGATTAGAGTCAAGATAGAAGAGGCCCAGTGATTCTTAAGGAGATTCAGGTAGAAGATCCAGTAAGTGTTAGAACTGAGCTTTCAGGGAATTGACTGCATCTAGACAGTAGGGATTTAGATAGACAGGTAGTTTTGTATAATCTGGGAATAATAGAGGTACAATATCGGGTCAGATGCCATCTTGTGAACATTTTGGGAAGAAGCACAGTGGTAAATGCTGGAGGCTGATAGGAGCCTGCATTTGGTGCGCCTCACTTGATCATCTGATCAGGGATTGTTCTGTGATGTCTGGAGCACACTATGGTGGGAGAAAAAGTATGGCAACATATCCCACTGTTCAATAGATCCGAGCCAATGGGACTGCACAGACAGATTATGGCAGAAGCAGGATGAGTTCTGGGAATATTACTAGGAAGACTGAGGTGTGGAGCAATCAACCGCAATCTCAGGCCAGAGTTTATGCCATGATGAGGCAAGAGGCTCAAGAGTTTCCACATGTCGTTGTGGGTGTGTTATCACTATTTACTTTTGAGGTTTATACATTGTTAAATCCTAGATCTACACATTCATTTATCACACCACATATAGCACCTAGATTGCATTGTCATAGAGAGTTATTGAGATGTGGATTAGAGGTGAGTACACCGATAAGTAGTACCACCATGATTGGGGAGGTCTGCAAGAAATGTTTAATTCAAATTGATCAAGCAAAGTTAGAAGAAGACTTGATTGTATTATCGTTAAAGGAGATAGCTATTATTCTAGGCATGGATTGGCTCACTGCTCATGGGGTCATCATAAACTGCTATACGAAGGAAGTAATTTTATAGTCTCCTAATCAGCCGAGAGTGGTGTTCAGATGTATTAGCTAAGTAGTGCTAGCCAGACCAATCTCATTTGTTAGTGCTTTGAAGTTAATGTATTGTGGATGTCAGGCTTATATGGCCCACGTAATTGATACTCGAGTTGAGCATAATGTGCAAGATATTCCTGTGGTTAAGGAATTCATGGACGTGTTTCCCGCTGATTTACCTAGTTTGCCTCCAAATCGAGAAACGAAGTTCACGATTGACTTAGTTCCAGGTGCTGCTTCTATATCTATTTCTCTATATAGGATGGCACCCGTGGAACTAAAGATGTTAAAGATTTAGTTATAGGAATTGCTTGAGAAGGGATTCATTAGACCTAGTGTTTCACCCTGGGGAGCTCTAGTGTTATTTGTAAAGAAGAAAGATGGCACTTTGAGTTTGTGAATTGATTATAGGTAACTCAATCGGGTTACAGTGAAGAACAAGTATGCATTGCCTAGAATTGATGACTTATTTGATCAATTTTAGGGAGCTCAAGTGTTTACTAAGCTCGATTTGAGGTCTGGGTATTATCAGTTAAAGATCGCAGAGGTAAATGTACCAAAGAGTGCTTTCAGAAGCAGGTATAGGCATTTTGTGTTCTTAATAATACCATTTGGATTGACCAATGCCCCAGCTGCATTTATGGCATTGATGAATAAGGTGTTTCAGCCCTACCTGGATCAGTTTGTAATTGTATTCATTGATGATATTTTGGTATATTCGAAAAGTAGTGAAGAACATGCTGAGAATTTGATAATGATTTTGCAGATTATGAGAGAAAAACAATTATATGCCAAATTCAATAAATGTGAATTTTAGCTTAATCAAGTGGTATTTTTGGGTCACATAGTAACTGGGCATGGTATTCAGGTGGATCCAATAAAGATAGGGGAGTAATGAGATGGAAAACTCCGAAGAATGTATCGGAGATCCAGATTTTTCTCGAAATGGCTGGATATTACCGAAGGTTTGTCCAGGGGAGTTGAACTTCTGAGGAATAATGTAGCATTCAGATGGTATGATGAGTGTCAAAGAAGCTTTGAGGAGTTTAAACATCGGTTGACTACAGTGCCAGTGTTGACTATTCCATCAGGATCTGGTTGATATGTAGTATACAGTGATACATCACATTAAGGACTGAGGTGTGTATTAATACAGCATGGCAAAATGATAGCCTATGCATCGAAACAATTAAGGTTCATGAGATGAATTATCCGGTACATGAATTAGAGCTTGCAGAAGTAGCCTTTGCTCTAAAGATTTGGAGACATTATTTATATGGTGAGACATTTTAGATATACACTGATCATAAGAGTTTGAGATAGTTGCTGAGTCAAAAAGAGCCAAACATGAGACAAAGGAGATAGATTGAGTTATTAAAAGATTATGACTATACGATTGAGTATCATCTAGGGAAAGTAAATATTGTGGTTGATGCATTGAGTAGAAAGTCACATAGAAGTGTAGCTTAGATTTAGATATTGAGGTTACCAAGCTTAATTTAGTTAAGAGCTTTGAATGTGGAGTTGAAACTCAAGCATAATGAAGCATTGACAGCCACATTAAAACTAAGACCAATGTTGCATGACAAAATTAGAAGAGTTTAGAATGATGATCCTAAGATGATGAAACTAATTTAAGATGAATTCAGATTCCAAATTTGAATTGAGAGATAAGACATTGTGGTTAAAACAGAGATTATGTGTGCCCAATCTGGATGAATTGAGAAAGGAAATTTTACAGGATGCTCATATGACCCCTTATGCTATGCATCCTAGGACGACCAAGATATATAATACGCTAAAGCAATATTTCTAGTGGCCAGAGATGAAGAAGCAAGTAACTGACTATGTAACTAAGTGTATAATATGCCAGCAGGTTAAGGCTGAGCGTTAAGCTCCATTTGGGAAGCTATATTTGTTGCCTATTCTAGAGTGGAAATGGAAACGAATCACTATGGATTTTATTATGGGTTTTCCTAAGACTCCAAGGCAAAATGATGCTATATGGCTTATGGTGGACCGATTAACTAAGTCGACCTATTTCTTACCAGTGAGGGAGAATAAGTCACCAGACCAGTTGGTTCAAAGGTATGTGAATGAAGCAACTAGATTGCATAGGATTCAAATGTCCATTGTATCAGATAGGGATCCTAGATTCATTTCGAGATTTTGGAAGAGTTTGCAGTCAACCATGGGCACAAAGCTGAATTTCAGTATTGCATTCCATCCTGAGGCAGATGGACCAAATGAGAGAACTATCAAAACTGTTGAAGATATGCTTAGAGCATATGCGTTGGAGTTTCAGGGAGCTTGGGATCAATACATAGCATTGATTGAATTCACATATAATAACCATTATCATAGCAATGTCAGAATGGCACCATATAAGGCACTGTATGGCAGAAAATTTTAATCACCTCTATATTGGGATGAAGAAGGTTTGAGAATGATAGAAGGCCCTGAATTGATCGAAGATATTGTAGATAAAGTGAAAGTGATCCGGAGTTGAATAAAAGTGGCTCAAGATAGATAGAAAAGTTATGTGGATCAGCATCGTCGAGATATGGAGTATAGTATCGAGGAAAAAATAATTCTGAGAGTGTCGTCTTAGCAAGGAGTGTTAAGATTCGGTAAGAAGGGCAAGTTGAGCCCACGGTACATTGGTCCTTATGAGATCATTGAGAGGATAGGACCACTGGCATATAAGCTAGCTTTACCAAATGAGATGTCTCAATTACATAATGTTTTCTATATTAGTATGCTCAGGAGATATTGATCTTATCCAACACATGTAATACCAGCTCAAGTGATTGAAGATGCTAGTAATATGAGTTATGCTGAAGAGCCAGTTTAGATAGTGGTATATCGGACAAAACAATTGAGGAATCAGGAAATTCTAATGGTGAAAGTTCTATAGAGAAATCATTCGAGTGAGGAAGCAACTTGGGAAACAGATGAGCATATGAAAAAACAATATCCCCACATGTTTCATCAATCAGGTACAAATTTTGAGGATGAAATTTCTTAAGGAGTGGAGAATTGTAACATCCCAATATCCCATATTAGGGGTTAAGACCCCAGAATAGTGTAAATAAAAGTATATTAAGAAATTAGAAGTGCATTTCATGCATCATATGACATATTTAAATATTTGAATTATGTTGATATGTATTAAAATAATTGTACATGCATTCATTGATATTTTTCGAGTATAATTGATTTCTAAATGCGATTAAAATGTGAATTATGGATTATTTGTGTTGAAAATTTATTTGGAGAGTATTATGATTATTTCGAAATTTTTGGTGAATTTTAGAGCATTTTGGAAAATTTGGGGTACCACTAGGTGAGTAACACGTCAAAACCTACCCTTAGGAAGGGAGCAATAGCTGGAAACAACTGTTCAGTAAGCTGAGGAGCAAAAGGAGGAATCCACCCTGAGGAGGGGCTCGCATCTGATTAGGTAGTTAGTGAGGTAATAGCTTACTAAGGCGATGATCAGTTTCTATTCCAAGAGGATGATCAGCCACACTGGGACTGAGACACCGCCCAGACTCCTATGGGAGGTAGCAGCGGGGAATTTTCAGCAATGGGAGAAAGCCTGACAGAGCAATGCCGCGTGGAGGTAGAAGGCTTATGGGTCGTGAACTTGATTATATGATGAATATGTACTGATTGTGTACCAAATTTTGGACAATACTTGTCCAAGGCATTTAATGCATGTGAATATCATTGGAATTGCTGCCTAGATGATTCTCAACTAAATGTGACTAAATGCTATGACCGACTGTATTGACTGAGATAATGTAAATGAAAGTGATTGGCTATATTGAATATATTGTGGCATGCATTTTATTTCAATACATATAATATAAAGGCAGTTGTGACTAGTGTTGCTACGATTGAGACTACTACTAAAAAGAGCTTAAAGCTCAAACATATATCGTTAGAGCTTAAGGCTTACTGTGATCAATAAGCCTTGTATCCATAATGGATAAGTGCCCGATGATACGAGATACTGAAAAAATACACAGTCACAATAATGTAAAAGCGAATGTGAGTCTCATACACATTGCATTCACATATGATTTGAATACATTGAATGATTTGCCAAGTTTGTGAGAATATTTCAAATATGAATATGTGATAGTAAATCGATGATTATGTACTACACATGTGAAATGAAACGATATCTTGATTGAACTATGCGATTGAAACGTGACAGTTGTGAATAATGTGATTTGTGTTACAACTTGATGATAATCAAAGTGATTTCAATTATGTGATAACATGTTATTGTGTGATACGTCTTGAGTAAACCATTGAGGATGGTTACTCTACTGAGTTCGTAAAACTCATCAAAATTGTAACGCTGATAATTTTATATTCGGTAGACTGAGACGACCTAGCTTCTAAGACTGCTTAAAGCAATTTTGTGTAATTTTGAAGATCAGACATGGCTGAAAGATCGGTCAGCTGGAGTTAAAGATATAGTCTGATAATATCTTTTATTTATTCCTCATGTTTGTGGCGTACTATGTAGATTGAGCTGTTATGCTCATAGGATGGTGTTATATAAATTTGGATGTTGAATTTAAAGCTACAATGTACGTTATGGTTTATGATATAAATGAGGAAATTTTGGATTTTAGCAAATGTGTGATTTATGGTTTAGTTCATGATGCCATCTGTCAGGCATGCGCACGTGTGACCATATGGCACACGTGCATGTGTCGGGCAGGATTGGGGTGTTACAGTGAGAATGTTCAAATTCAAAAAGTTGAAGGAAAGGAGAATGTTGTAGATCCCTTCACTAAGGCACTTGGGTCAAAGGAAATTGATAAGCACAAGTGGAAAATAGGATTGAAGTTCATGACTGATTAGGACTGGGTCAAGTGGGAGATTGTTGGAATTATGCCCATGACTCAATCGTTATGTAACAAATTGAACACCTTTGTTTTGTGATTATTAACTTTGTTTAATAACATGGCAAATGATTATATTATCATATTATGTTTATTGCTTTTATCCTAATATGATAAGTCCTTGATTAAATTTATACACTTGCCATCATAATGGAGATTATGATAATGAGAGTCAAGTCTTTAAGGTTTAATCTAAAATTGTTTTTAACTGTAGGATCATCAAATAAGGACTTTAATGATCCGGTTAGATCAATATGTATGTAATAGTATCTATTGGATGGATATTAGTAGATCTCATTTACTAAGTTACATATATAGATGATGCATATGGAGATATGATTATTGAACTGACCAAACTGAGAATTTCTAATGGTTAATATTACCTATGAACTGTCAAGTGAGATATTCTCATAAGGATTTAAATGTATATTTTTCCTTTGACTTGAGATCATCACAGTAATCAATAAGTCACTCATTATGTTTTAATGTTGGACACCTAGTATATAAAAATGCTAGTTGAATGATCATTGAATATAATTAAGTACCTATCTGATTAGTGACGAGTCAAGATGGGATCCATCAACTCTAGGTAATGAGTTTGAGCTCTATGTTGTCATCAATCTTAATAGTTGTTTCAAAACCTTGGCCAGGGCTATTGAATGAATAAGGAAAGGAGTTTCTTAAGTTATTCACCAATCATTAATGATCGACATATAACATAGTTGGTTATTTAATAGGGTTTGACAGTTAAACTATATCTTAGGATAATCTGGAGTTGTAATTATAGAAGGTAATAATACATTGTCCTTAATCAGGTTCCGTCTTTGTAAGGTTATTATTTCACACTATCCAGTCATTGAGGAGTGTTGTTAGATGTCAACCTTGATTAGTAATTAATTAGATTAATTACTACAGGCTTGGTAATAAACCTATGTGTTCACATACTTACAAGTATAATATTTCCTACTTATGATTATTTAATTTATTATGAGATAATTTATTAAATAATCTATATGACATATTATTATATTTTTAACACATAAAATATAATTAATATTTGAAACTCTCTTATGCAAAATAAATAAAAAAATAAAAATAGTTTTATTTTCTTTCCTTTTATAAATAATAATAATATACAAAAAAAATAAGAAGTTGGTTTGTTAGGTTTTAAAACATTTAACACTTACAAAGTTGAAGTTAGTTTTTTTATTTCTGGAAGACACGAATAGAAAAGGTGTGTCCTTCATTTTTGAACATTTAAGAAACGTACAGAAGAAGAGAGCCTAAACAAAGAGAGAAAAAAAAGCGTTGCTCTCTCTTATTTTTGTATAGACATTCGAAAACAGCAAAGCAAAGTAAGAGAGGAGTGTTTTTTGTCTTCTTGTACGAAAGTTTTAAAACAATAACAACGAAAAGAAACATAGGAACAAAGCAGTTGTTTTAGTCTTCTTTTGTGTTATTATCGTTTTAATCAACAAGAGAGGAAGAAACGACATTACTTTGTTCCATTCTTAAAGAAAGAATTTTCGAAAATCTTCTGTAGTCATATTAAGTGTTAAAAGCGGGATATATTTTTTAATATGGAATGTATAGAGACTTCTTATTTTCGAAATTCATTACAGATTAATTCTCACAATTTTCATTTATTTATTTTTATTTATTCTTGTTATTAGTATGAGTATCAAACGCAATAGATCTATACATGATTGCAATTTTTTTTGTTTCCGATCCTTCGTCTTAAGCATTACCTCCAAATTGACATGTAATGGTCATTATGGTTGTATAAACCTAGCAAAATGCATGAACACATGCACATATTATAGTTGTTGAGAAGACGAACATAAATAAGAATCGGTAATTGCGTTGCACCAAAACCAGGAAACGCCTACAATTAAACAGATTATCTAATAAGATATAGATGTAATAAGATAAAAAAGATACCATCGAGATTACATCTTTATTTTCTCACTGGCTGTGGATAAATTTGGAACAGGTAACACGAGTGTGGGAATTAGGTAAGTTGGGTACATAATAAGAAATATGACCATTAACTTTTTGAAAAAAAAATTTGTAACCAATGGTAAGTAATTCACTGCAAGTTTTAAACTGATCGTGAGTTTAAAATTATATATTTTTAATTGGTCAATTTCAGGGTTAAATTAGTTCTTAATTGATTTTTTAAATATCATTTATTTAAAAGAATTAGACTTAAGACAGACTTGAGCCTAGATAACTCAAATACAGATTTAATTAAAAAAATATGTTAGTTTATATTTTTAATTTTAAAAATTCATTTTAAAAAAATTAACAACACATGCGCATGTACCGACCTATTACTATTCTCTAAATTTTATAAATCATAATTTATACGGAAAACATTTATATTTCTTAGCTAATTATATTTAAGCAAGTGATAACTCTATTTTAACTACAAATTGCTTTTTGTAGCCAAAAAAATGTTATTAAATAACGTTTTTTGTAGCAACAAGTTTTAAGTACGATTTCACGTGACCGTGTTTGGATAACAGTTTTTCAGTTATTTTTTGACTGTTTGACTTAAGTTAGTTGTTTGACTCATATCAATCAGCTATTTATTTATTTAGTTAATAGTTGATTGGGTTGACTGATTCAACCCAACTAGCTAATTTTTAACAAGCTACTTTACTTCAGCTTTTTAAGATAGCTGATTGATTTATGACGATAATGTCCTTGTTATTCTCTATTTTCTGCTTCTTTTGGGTTTGCCATTATCAGCACTATTACTTCCAATCAGCTTGCAATTTGTCCATGATTTATAAAAAAATTCTGGGTTAGATAAAAGACTAAAACAATTTGTCTGTTTTTTACCTTATTTATATTGATGTTTAATATTTAATTTATAATTAGAGAATACTTATATTTTAATCTTTAATTTAATTTAGTACTTGAGCTTATTGATCGTGTATTAAAAATTGATTATTTAATATTACAAATTTATTTTAATTTTTTCTAATATTATTTAATTATTTAATAATTCTATAAAAAGATATTAAAATAAAATTTTGTATAATTTTTTAATAATATTCACAAGTTAATTACATAACTCATTTTAAAGGAAGAAATCAAATAATTTTAAATTAAGTAATTAATCAAAATATTTCGATAATAAAAAATGTTTATATAATTATTTTGCTGGAATGGTCTAATTGTAACCAATTAAAATAATTTACCAGTGAAACCAATTGTAAATTGATTAATAAGTATATAACCTTATCTCATGTTATATAATTAAAGTATTCTTCGTAACCTTATAATTTTTTTTAAAATTATATCCGCATAAGTTATTTTAGACATAAACAATTAATATTAAACAATTAATTTTACCAAACGTCTCTAATAAACAATTAATACAATCCGCTTGATTAAATCAACTAATATAATCAATTATTAACTCAGAATTGATAGTCAGGCCTAAGTGATACTGCAGCTAAAACTCAAATCTGTCCTAACGGCAGAAGTCACGAGGGACATCGTATCCGCCATTGTTGTGCATTGCGCTCATCGCTCTCATTCGTATACCCTCTCCAGTCTCTGCATAACGCGCCCCGTCCTTTTCTGTGTGCATCGCCTCATCGTCTTAGCTTCTACATCGTCCTCATTTTCTGCCATTTACTTGCACCTGTGCGTTAGGGGACCCTCTAATAACGCAACTTTTTTCTTATAAAACGCTCTCCCTCTCTGATGTAAGCGGGGCCACGGATAATCGAGCAAGGCCAGGCAGAGAACTAGCTATACCAGAATGGTCCATGACCAAAGCTAGGACCAAAAGATTTAAAGAGGCTCTTTGGGCGCATGTGGACTTTTATCTTGAGAAGATGGCGAGCTCCAAGCCTACTGGAGGAGAGTTAGTTGGGTCACAGCCTAAATTGATCAACTTGTCTCAAATCCTTGGACCGGATACACTTGGAGCTTGAAAACACGAAGACTTTTATTTAATTTTTGGGCTTTGTTTTATTTTGGGCTTCTATGTATTTTAGCCCAACCCTTATTATTTGACCTAGGTATAAATACTTATGTTTTAGGGTTTTATGTTTTTTTAGATCATATTGTTTGAGTGCCGTCGGCTTAGGGAGAAACATCATTCTCTTGTTCTTGTTACTTTCTGAAC
>JAOSBN010130307.1:0-29369 GCA_027563595.1 Erythroxylum suave
GGACATATAAAAGTGGTTTTATCTTGGTCCTCTAGTGCAATAGGTACTTGACAGTACCTAGAGAAACCATCCAGAAAATAGTAATGAGCTTTGCCTGCAATTCTCTTAAGCAGCTGGTCAATACAAGGAAGAGGGAAATGATCTTTTCGTGTGGTATCATTTAATCTTCTATAGTCTATGCACACACACTAGGAATTTTGCACTCTTGTAGGAATAAGCTCATCCCTATCATTTCTAACCATAGTGACTCACTCTTTTTAGGCACTACATGTACCGGACTAACCCACTCGCTATCAGATATGGGATAGATGATCCCAGTACTCCGAAGTTTGGTGATTTCTTTCTTAACCATATCTAGGACAATTGGGTTTGATCTCCTTTAGGGCTGTCTCACAGGTATGGAACCCTCACTCAGTAAGATCCTATCTGTGCAAATAGCTAGACTAATCCCAAGTATGTCTGCTAAAGTCTACCCTATAGCCCTCCTCTGCTCTCTCAAAAAGCAAGGAGTCTCTCCTCCTCACCATTAGACAGAGAATTTGCAATTATGATAAGTAATCACTCGTTAGACTCAAGGAAAGCATACTTTAAAGTAGGGGTAGGGTTTTAACTCAATCTTAGGAGGTTGCACAACAGATGGGACCAATTCATTAAGTTAAAGAGAGAACAGATTTCTCCCTTTTCCTTCAACCAATGATAGTTCAGGTTCCATTCGGTTAGCTTTACAATCTCTTTCTATTTCAAGCGTTGAAACAACCTTAGGTTGGTCTATAGTAACAACTACCTTGGATAAATCCTTCTACATACCTAAATCATCAGTAGACAACAACTCATCCAAGTATCTCAAAGTATGAGAAGAATTAAAAGTAGATAAGTTAGGAGATGTAAGGGATTAAGAATAATCCTTAGACTCAAGGTGTCTTTGCATGAAATAAGCAGGTGGAATAGCTGAAAAAGGGACCATGTTTATTATCTTCATTCAGACCCTTTTGTTGCAGTGAAACAACTTCATCAATTGCCACGATAGTGTCAACCTCCATAATGCCAAAATCACCTGAAATATTAACAAAAAACCTTTCCCCAAGGGGTCATCACTAACAATAGAAGGAATAGAACTCACATGTGAGTTAGTAGATGATACCGTTTTACAATTAACTATTGTATAGTTAAGTCATGTTATGTCACCTCCACATAAGTAAGTGGAGGGAAAAGAATAAAGAGATGAAAAGGAAGAATTGGTTTCTTCCTCATCAGTAGAATAAAGTGAATACAGTTTAGAGCCAAAGGAATCATCTTGCACTTCAAATTCAAGGCTAGCATCATCAACAGCAATATCAATCATGTTAACACCCAAAAGTGAGTAATCTTTATAAGGATGTTTCATTGCTTCATACACATTAAAACAAACTTTGTGATCACCTATTTCCATTATGATGGTGCCTTCTTTCACACTAATCATGGTGTTAGCAGTGCTTAAGAAAGGTCTAAAAGAATTGGTATGGTATCATGAACAAGTTCAGAAGACATGTCAAGCACATAAAAATCAGCAGGAAAAACCAAATCCTTAACGTGGACCAAAATACCCTCTATAATCCCCTCATGATACCTAATAGACCTATCAGCTTATTGGAGTACTATAGTGGTAGACTTAAGAGTCTTGACTCCCAATGAAGTGTTAACGGACTTAGGCATGACATTAATAGCTGCCCCTAGATCTAACAAAGCTCCCCCTATAGTAACTTTACCTAAAGTGCAAGGGATAGTAAAGGACCCAGGGTCTTGGCATTTCACAAGGATTTGAGGTTTAAATAGGGCAGACACATTTGTGCTTAATTGAACTCCTTCATTTGGCCTAAATTTCCTCTTATGGGTTCACAGGTCTTTAAGGTATTTGGCATAAGTAGGAACCCATTTCACAAGATCAAGCAAAGGAATACTGACTTCCACTCTAACTAAACAAATTTATAATATCTTTTTTATGCTTAGTTTCAGTCATTCTTTTGCTCATCAAATATGAATTAGGAAAAGGAAGGTCCTTAAGATTTACCTCCTTACCATTGGTTTTATTGGCTCCATACTTGCTTGACTCAACATGCTACCTTGTTGTTGCTTGTTCATGGTTGCTCTCAGAATTTATTCCTTTGCTGTTTAAAAATGTGGACTCCTTTTTAGCTAATAATGCTCTCTCCTTAGAGCTTTCAGAATTCTTTACCCTTGTAGGTATGGGAGACAACTCATCACATTCAATCTCCTCCTTAACTACTTCCTCATCCACATCACTGAAATTCACTTACTTCCCACTTCAAAGAGTATTGGCATTCAAACCCTTAGGGTTTATAACAGTGTTTGAGGGAGTAGTGCCACTGCTCCTAGCTTATTGATCACTTATGTTATTGAATAGCTAAGTGACATAAGAGTTGATGTTTTCAGTCTTTTTCTTACATTGTTTCAATCTTTTCTCTAGGGAAATGAACCTGATAACATTCTTAGAAGAGTCTTGTTTAATCAGAGAAGCTAGGGAATTGAACTGGTTGTCATTATAAGTCCTCTCCTCCTTTATCAATGCGATCATATTATGCAAGAGTTGATTTATGTCTTCCTTTTGTGGAACGATTAAAGCTTGCTGTTGGTTTTGAAACTGGTTAGTGGATGGACCAGCCCCTCCACCTCACCGGAATTTGTTTGGAGGTTTACTTTCTTCATTTCTCTAATGAAGTCAAGGATTTGCTTTCCATCTCTTATTATATGTATTAGAATAAGGGTCTCACTTTTAATTTAGCCAACCCTGATAGACAGCAGATACCTCTTCATAATGATTGAGACAGACACTAGAAATATGCATCATAGAATCACAAGTTTCGCAAATACGGGTTAGTGGACGATGCACACTCATATTTTTCAACTCTGCAGTAATGAGGTATAGTTTAGTAGTCATTTTACTCTTCGAAGAGTCAAACTTAGACTTAAGACTTTCCATTCTTCTAGAGTTACACTGTTAAAACTCCCAACTCATGTACTCCTTTAGTGTCCCTAACACTGTACTACTGGTGATTCAGAGCCATTTTCTTAACCAGATCTGAAGCCTCTTCAGCTATGAGGTCTATCAGTGAACCTCCTAAGGCTACATCCAACATACCCTTATCTTGAGTCTTCGGTCCATTATAAAAGTACTGCACCAACTGCTCGTCTAGTATTTGATGGTTAGGGCATCTTGACAATAGATCCTAAAAATAGTTCCAATAATCGTAGAGGGACTCATCAAAGTCTTGTCATATAGAGTAAATCTCCTTTCTCATTGATGAAGTTCTGGAGGCAAGAAAGTACTTATCTAAGAACACCTTTCTCAAATTTACCCAACTGTGGTAGGCATTTGCCACGTTTCTCAGAAGGCTCATGTACCACTCCCTTGCTTTACCCTCTAAGGATAGATGAAAGACTTTCTATAGGACTTGTTCTAGAGAAGCACCCATCGATTCAATGCTATAAAATCATAGACAGTGATTACAAGTGAATGTATGGATCTTCTCTTGTCAAACCATAAAATTTAGGAAGAGACTTAATAAGCAATCCTTTAATCTCAAAATTCACATCAAAATTAGGACAAATAACAATAAAATGATCATAATTTACATCAGAGGTAGTAGCTTCCCTAGTGGTCCTCCTTCTAAGGTTGCCATTGTTCTTACCAACTCGCTCCTGCTCCCTATTACCTTCGATATCACCATTCCTAGGATGGTTAGCATTAAGGTTAGGGTTTTGTAGATTACCTGGATTTTCAGGCATTATCTCACCTTCTAATGATTCACTCTCATTGCTTGACAGGCCAGACTCCACTGAGATAGTCTCCTCATCAAAAACTACCTTGCTTGTCCCATCTACTCTCTTCTCCTTTCTAATTTTTCCATATTTCTCTCAATTTCAGGGTTGAAGGGTAGGAGTTTGGTTTTCTAGGGCATACAAGGGAAAAATTCAAAAGAGAATAAAAGTGAACAAAATTAATTTTCAAGCTCACAAAGTCAAGTAAAAAGATGAGATGTGATGGATGCAAGTGTATGGGTGTGTGAAAGTATGTATGCATAGGTAAAGAAAATTTCAAAACTATGCTGGAAAATTGGTCACGGCAAAGCCAGGAGTTGGCCGCTGCAAATATGTCCCAAAAGGAATCCTCGTAAAATCCTGCAATTTAGCCACGGCAAAACAAGGAGTTGGTCATGATAAGCATTCACAGAAAGCAGCAAACAGGACTCTGAACTATGTAGATGTAAAATGCTAAGTATGAAAAAACGAAGAAAATAAGTATCTTTGTTTATATTTCCAAAAATTTTGATGCTATGGAAAATGAAAACCTATACTATTGACAAGTATGAAGCTAAAATAGCTAGAATGCAATCTATAAAAAAAAAAACTCTTAACCCCACTTAGCAGCAAAATGATAGAAGTTAACTTAGAGAACCAATTTCTTGGCTCCCTAGCAATGACGCAATTTGATTCAAACCTGATCATTAAGCCCTTGGAGGTTAAATCAAAATAATCCAAGGATTTTACTATAGGGTGCAACCCAAAGTCGTTCACTTAATCGGAACCTAGAATGAATGGACCTAAGTTAACCTATATGCCATGCTTTGCAAGCTAATTGGGAAAATGGGGGGTTTTGATTTTTTAAATCATTAATTGAACTAAATTGAATTGTAAAACGTATTTTTGGATTTTTAGGGATATAGAAAATAGAAAGATGAAAAACAAGAGATTAAACAGTGATAGAATCCTCTTGAAAGTGAGCTTTGGCTATCATAGTTCAAAATTGATTTCAGTGAGAGTAGAATCACAAAGCTTCAAAATGGTAAAACCTTAAAGTACTCTTTAAGTCCAGGATCTTAATCATTGGGACTCCATTTCTTAAGATCCTGTTAAGTGCTTTTAGTGTGTGTAGTAGGATTAGCCAATGCAATAGGTCCAAAGAAATCTAGAATCAACTCAAGATTAAACATAACCATGCAAGATAAGAGAGAATCAAGAAGATTACAAATAGACATATAGAAACTTCATATATTTAAGCTCAAATTTCTACATAAACCAATCCAAACTACACATAATGAATATCCAACATTTGATTGAAACTACAATGAAGTGGCTTAACTACAAAGTACAAATCTTAGACCTAGGAATTTATAAATTCATAGCTAAACCATGGATCGCCCATTTTAAGCTCATTAGACTCTAGCCATTGCTACACCTTCAACATCAAAAGAAATGCCTAGCCACGTATTGCACTCAGAAGCTTCACAACTGGGAATGAATCTGAGTCACCCATAGAGGAGGTTTAATAGTAAAAAAAGGAAGAAATTAGGGTTAGATGAGAGAAAGATGATAGAGGATTGATGGATGCTGTTCCCTTTGAGTCCATCCTCGCACTTATCCCAAAATAGGGTTTCTAAATTGGTATTCAAGTCGGTTTGCACCAATGGGTAAGTGAAATTTCCAAAAATGGTTCGGGCTTGGGTTACTGATTCGAAGCTTTTTCTATGGCAAAGGAATGAATTCACCATGTCTAACTTTTCCAGAGAGGTCTTCTTTCTTGATTTTATGACTTTCAATTTCTTGTTCTTCACTCTTGGCTCTACTTCTTGAGTATCCTGCAATGAAAAGTAATAGTTTATAATATCAATTGTCCCAGAAACCAAGTGAGTGCAATTACTAATTAATTATGACAATTTTATCCTCAAACTACATTGATTCAAAACAAGCACTCTTAAGTTAAATTAAGCACAATATCCAACAAAAAAGGCCATAAAGGATAACAAAAACCATGAAAATGTCACTAAATAATATAGAAAACTTTCAATCACATGGTTTGGGAGGTTATGTTCAATGATAAAGACATTTATTATAAGTAAAGTAAGTTCATATCATGCTTTATTTATAAAACATAAAGAAGGGAAGGTAATAACTTTAAATGTGTACGCTAGTGATATGGTCTTAATAGGAGATGAATTTTTTACAAGAATATTTGGCTACAAGTTTGAAATAAAGAGTATAGGACAACATAACTAAGTTTTTTGGGAGTTAAAATAGAAAGATCAAGTTGAGAGTTCTTTCCTTCATAATGAAAAAAAAAATTGTAAGACCATTTTGAAATGTGAAGGCTTACTTACAAACTTATATTAATAGTAATATAAGTGAATTACAAGTTTGGAAAATTTTTCCAAATAAAACTCTAACGAACATAGGTCACTATCAGTAATTAGTTAGAAATTAATTTATTTATTACATACAAAGGCTAAATATAACCTCTATGATGATTTTTGTAAGTTAGTTCATGCATATAGTAAGTGAAGAACACGTAGATGCGTGATCCGGTATTAGTTATGTGTGAGTTTTAATATTAAGATAATCCGCAAGGGCACTGTTCGTTAGCATAAACTAAAGGTGTCAATCCCACGAGGAGGGAGTTAATTTAATCCTAAAATCTAAGGCTAGAAATAAAAACAGAAATCTAAGATGCAATAAAACTAAAAATGAGAATTCAATTCAGTCAACCAAATTAAGAACCAAAGACTAATATACTAATTATTAAGCAATTTCAACACACCAAGAATCAATAAAAAGAACTTAACAATTGAGAGAAATGGAATATTGCCTATATCTAATGCTAACCTAACTAATTATGAATTATCATATTGGTGTACAAGACTATCTAAGGGTTGATTGCTCTCTCTCGAGTTATGATGGACAGGTTACATGTGCTAAGTTTTACTATTTTTTTAACCTCGATATTCTGTAAGTGAACAGGCTGTTCATGTAGTACCTAAAGTATCATTCCCACGAGGAGGGGTAATCTATTCCTAAAATCTAATGCTTGACTAAATTTGACAATAAACCTAAATAAACAACTAATATAGAAAATAAATCAATCAAACAATCAATTATGAGAATTAAAATTCAGGAATATAAAAACATGGCTAATCACACAAACCAATCCAAAATCAACCTAGAAATTACCAATTGAGAGAAAGGGGGTTTTAATCCAAATTAATGAAAATCTAATTAATTATGCAATTATCGAATTAAGGGGTCTAGACGGTCCTAGGGTGGATTACTTTCTCTCGAGTTGTAATCTTTAACTCTAATTTATAATCCCTAATTTGAATTATGAAATTATAATCTCTCGATTTCCAATTAATCCAAAACCTAAATTAGTTCTGAACTTGTCCAATAACCTACTAAAAACCTATGCTCGATTTCTTGTTGCACGATTTCACCGGTTTGATTCAATTCTTATCTATCAAACTACGTAACTCTCATTAGACCAATTTGATGATATTCACTCAGCCCATCCTCTTAATTTATTGCCAAATTATTAAGAACAGATATTGAATCACAATTAACTCAAATTAAAAACACAATCAATCAAACTTCATTAATCTCAAGAATCTTGAAGGTGAGTTTAGACAACAAATCGACATTCAACAACAACTATTCTTAATGATTATCTTAATTTTATACATCAATAAAATTGAAATAAAAACAAAAAATACTGTCGAAATGGACTCGTGGAGGCAACGATTGTGAGAAACCACCTGTTTCGGGATGTACTTCGCATCAAGCTTCGTCTCCATGTCTCTTTTCCTCAATCACTCAATAACTCTCTAGGGTTTTCTAAATTTGATTGATATGAAAGGATCTCCAAGGCTGCTGCTTCTGTGTTTTAATGTTATATTTATACTTTGGAAGCCCTAGGGTTAATTCGGGGTCGAAACAGTCCAGAAAGTCTTACAAAACTCAAGTTTTCATGTCAGCTCAACACAGACCACGATCGTGGCCCTGCCTGTCATGATCATGGCCCAAAGTGCATAATTGTGGCCTAGTTCATAGCTCTCTATCACGAACATACCCAAAGTGCATGACCGTGGCCTAGTTACTACGGGCTCATCCCTTTCTGTCACAAATGTGGCTTGTTGTGCCACGATTGTGGGCTATGGTTTCAGCCTGAAACTCTTCAAAACTTCTTCGTTCTTCACTGTTTACCCTGAAACACCAACAAACACATAAAGGTACCTAAAAAATATAACATTTAAGCTCAAAGACTTATACTAACCCATAAAAACAATTAAACTCATAAACTAACACAATTAACACATAAATACACACTTAACAATCAAATTAACACTAAATATCTAACAAATTAAACCCTGAAACACAATGCAAACCATAACTACCAAGTTATAACTAATAACTCTAAATCATAAACCCTAATTGGATTATAGGAGCTACAATATATCAATTTACAACCTATCCAAAATCCTAATTAGTTCTGAAGTTTTATAATAAACTATTATAAACCTATGCAAGATCTCGCTTTTCACAATTTCTCGATCTGATTCAATTTTTATCTCTATTAGATCATATAACTCTTATTAGCCCAATTTAATCATTTTTCATTCGATTCACCCTCTTAGTTTATTACTGAATTATGAAATTGCATAATCAAACCACAACAATCCAAATAACACATAACAATTAGATTTCATTAATTCAAGAATAAAACTCTGAAGGTTAGTTTAGAGCATCCTCAACATTCCAGATCCTATCATCATTATTCAATCCAATTCTATATAATGATAAAATAGAAAATAATAGGAAATAAAATTGAATGGAGGATGGGAGGTAGCGACGTCAGGAAACCTCTTGATCCGGGAAGTCTATCGAGTCAGCTTCTTCCCCTCTTCTCTCTTCCTTCATCTCTTTCTCAATCTCTCGATGAATTCTTTATAGGGTTTCTCAAAGTGGCTAATGCAAAAGCTCCTTTTCTATGTCTCGTTATGTTCCTTTTATACTTCTTTATGTTTAAGGTAATCCTAGGGTTATTTCAGGGTCTAAAAGGTCCAAAAATACCTCAAAATATGAAGTTTTTGAGCGTCTGAGCATCGACCTAACACAGGCCACGATCATGGCCCTATAACCACGACCGTGACCTATATCTAAGTTTTTTGTCATGATCAGGCCATGATCGTGGGATGTTGTTTCGGTTTGAATGTCTTCCAAAACTCCTCCTTTCTTTGATATTGACCCTGAAACACTAGCAAACACATCAAGGTACCTCAACAATATAACATTTAAGCTTAAAAGCTTGTACCAACTCATAAAACACTTAAAACATGTATAATTAACAAACTAACTGTAGGGAAGTTATACTTATCACTTCCCCACACTTAAACGTTTACTTGTCCTCAAGCTAACAAAAACAATCAAACAAATCAAGAAAACACAAAACACACATATGTAATAACGAGACAATGGCTTCAACTTAGCGAAACAAATTTAACTATAAACACAATCATCCAATTCATTTTAACTTATTAACAAGCTAAAAATGCATCTAAGCACCTTGGACTAAATATACAAACTAATAAAAAATTTAATGTTGAGTCTATTAAACTCTATCACTTGCACACACTTATTGATAATCATTTAGTCAAAAAAATGTAGTTATTCCTCAATAGGTTTTCATGAAAAATCAAGCTACTAATAAGTTTGGTTGGTTTTTTTATTTGAAAACATTCTTTTTGATTATTTTTCTTTAAGGATATGAGCATAGTCTTTTTATGCAAAGGCAAACATTTATGATCAATGTCGATTTGTTTCTCAACTAAGTCATGTTATTATTAAGCTACTTGGTTAGAATGTCATTATAGCCTTTTTACATGAAGACACACATTTGTGATGCGTGCTGATCCGATTACTTAGCTACATCACATTATCAACTGGCTACTAGCTTTTTCATAGCTTAAAGGCAAGCGGAATAGTTATTTTAGTTAAAATTATACAACCTTTTTTTTAAAAAAATTTAAACACATAATTTTGCCTACCTAATTACTTTTGCAAATCATTCTCATGAAAATGTACTAATAATACCATTTATTTGATTAGCCCAAAATTATAAGTGAGTATGGCATATAGAGTAACATCGTATCCTAATCAACCAACACACTTAGCCCCAAGTAACTTATGTTGCTAATTTTATAAGCTAATAAATCTTTGCAACTTAAAAGACTATGTTTAAGGCTAAATATATCCCGTTAAGTCCTAGTCATTGATGCATTCACACAATTCACATCATGCAACCTAAACAATTATCATAGAATATGAAAAATTCACACTCAAGGTTAAAAAACACACAACCCTCCCCACACTTAAACAACACATTGTCCTCAAAATGAGAAGGGTACATAAACACACCAAGGGAAATAAAACACAATATATGAAAAATATAAGAAGAAAATACTATAAAAATAAAAAGAAAAGGATTAGAACATGAAAATGTTTATGGTGATGGAGGCGGAGCTGGTGATGGCAACAGTGTTGAGACCAAATCCGTTTGACATCGAGAGTGTTTCCCTGTCTCATAAGTGATTCAAGAGAGTAAAAGAATTGGCAATCCAAAGCATTCCAAGTCATTCAAAACTTATTTTAGAATTTAAAACAAACTTAATCACACAACAATTTAAATCTAACTACTAAACTTGCTAATTTACATTAACTTGACCTTGCATCCTTGGAAGCTCAGCCCAAATCAATTATGAATGGCTTGGTTCCACCCTTCTCGTTCAACATCAATTTTATAACCTATGATCAAGCTACAAATTGCAAAATTATCAGGAGGACAATATTGATAGAGTTGAGAAAACAAATTAATTTTAGTAATGTCCTTTTCACTAACAAACTATCAATAAAATAGGGAATAACAAAACTCCCTGAATCTTTTATCGAATCCAATAGTTTGTCCTATAAGAAGGTGAGTTTCCCTCTTTCTTCCTTAATCTCCTTCATCTCCTCTACTTCTTCCTCTTCATGAACAGATACTTTCATAGCTTCTTCAAACTCGATATTTGTTGTTATATGTTCTTCATCCTTTTGTTCTTTAGAAGATTCAAATACATCAATTATCTTGAGTCAGCTACTCTCCTTCAGATTCCTTAATAGAATAAATCATTCATGTTAAATGTCACTTAGTCATTACTAATCTGAAGGATAAGGTTCTTTCAATGGACATCTACCAAAGATTTTTCGATGTTCACATGTGGTCTATCAAGAATTGGTGAATAATAGGGAGGGTTAACATTCTTTTCTTCATCCTGTTTCTTCATCGCTTAGTTTTAATAAGGTGGGGTTCAATTTGGTTTGCCACTAATCCTTCTGGCTCTCCCCCAATAGCCTCATATTTCTCTCTTTGATGTATTTTCATATTGCTTAGATAGTCTTCCACACTTCTCATACAAAATTCATAAAAAAGCTATCTCACTCAAATCTCTACTTTGTGAATAGACAAGGTATGATTTTCTATTACTTACTTAATTTGTTCTTCTAATATCTAGCCCTCTTCCATGTCTGTGAGCTAATCTAGGATCTTATCCAATTTAGAATCCCATAAACTAGACTCATCTTGTTGAAATCATAAGTCCTTACATTGTTGGACCAACCCTAGAGTGTATATATTCCAATAAGGTTTGTTACTTCCCTAACCATATTATGTCTCATTGTAGTCTGCCAAAGTTCCCCTCTCCCTATAATATCTATCCTTCATAATTGTTCTTTCCATTTCGTCTTGGCATCTAGCTCTTCAGATGTCTCATTCTCATTCTAACATGTCTTGATGTGTCTCTACTTTAGCCCCAAACTTCTTTCTCTATTGTTTATTTTTTATTTTTAAACAAAAGATTATGAAAAAGACTTAGACTACAAGAATTAATCTAATCACCTCCCCAGAAGCGGTGCCAAAAACTTGATCGAGTGTTTGTTGTGTGTAAGTTTTAATATTAAACCTCGATAATCCATAAGCACAGAGTTCATTAACATAGTAACAAAGGTGTCAATCCTATAAGGAGGGAATTAATTTAATCCTAAAATCTAAGGATAGAAACAAAAACATAATCCAAGATGTATCAAAACTAAAAACGAGAATTCAATTTAATCAATCAAATTAAGAATCAAAGACAAATATACTAATTATTAAGTAATTGCAACTCACCAAAAATCAACTGAAAGAATTTACCAATTGAGAGAAAGGGAATTTTACATATCCTTAATGCTAACCTATCTAATTATGAATTATCAGATTGTTAGTTCTAAAATAATCTTAGGGTCGATTACTCTCTCTCAAGTTATAACCATTAACCTTAAATTATAAACCCTAATCAGATTGTGAGAGCTACAATCTCTCAATTTACAACCTATCCAAAACCCTAATTAAGTCTAAAGTTTTCTAATAAACTATCAAAAACCTATGCAAGATCTCTCTTTGCATAATTTCTCGATCTAATTCAATTCTTATCTCTATTAAATCACCTAATTCTCATTAATCCAATTTAATTATTTTTCATTTGATTTACCCTCTTAATTTATTACCAAATTATGAAATTGCACAATCAAACCATAACAAATCCAAATAACACATAACAATTAGATTTTCATTAATTTAAGAATAAACTCTGAAGGTAAGTTTAGAACATCCTCAATATTCTAGATCCTATCATCACTATTCAATCCAATTTTATACAATGATAAAATTGAAAATAAACAGGAAATACAACTGAATGGAGGATGGGAGGTAGTGACATCAGGAAACCTCTCGATCTGGGAAGTACTTAAATCAGCTTCTTCTCCTCTTGTCTTTTCATTCTTCTCTTCCTCAATCTCTCGATGAATTCTCTATAGGTTTTCTCAATGTGGCTGATGCAAAAGCTCCTTTTCTATATCTCTTTATGTTCCTTTTTAAGGTTCAAAAGGTCCAAAAAATCCCTCGAAACATAAAATTCTTAAGTGTCTATGCATTTGCCTAGCACCAGCCACGACCGTGGCCTACACCTACATCTAAGCCATCTGTCACGATCAGGCCACGATCGTGGGTTGTTGTTTCAGCCCAAATGTCTTCCAAAACTCCTCCGTTCTTTGATATTGACCCTGAAACATTGGCAAACACATCAAGGTACCTCAAAAACATAATATTTAAACTCAAAAGCTTGTACCAAACCATAAAACACTTAAAACAAAAATAATTAACAAAGTAACATAGTTTTAACATAAACACAAACTAAACAATGGGATTGATGGATAAACACATATCAAACTATGCCCTAAAATAAAATTTAGTTTACACTTCTCAATGCAACATATCAAATATTAAGAGACTTAAAAGTGGCCCAAAAAAAGGAAATATTATTTCTAAAGTATATGTTTACAATTACTAGTACCAAATATCTTTATATTATCTAATCTAACAGAGAGAGAATGATATATTTAAAGGTATAGTTAACTAAACTAAAATTACCTATCTAAAAGAACAAAATAAAGCAATAAAGAAACTCAAGCAACCAATTGATAAATAAGACACAGATGTAAATTTGGTTGAATCAAATTTCTAAGTTTTAAAACCAATTCATCGAACTTTCATCCCTAATAGAACTTTCATCGAACACTTGGTACGCTACATAAATTCGTCCTTAGTTTGTTTCAAAACTATTGTTTTTTTTTCATTATTCACTGACATTAACACAAAACAACAAACAATGATCCATTAACAACCAAAATCAAACCTGACAACACAATCCACACAAACAAAACCAATGAACATAAAACCATTTAACAACACAAAATGAAGTAGAAAATAAAACCAATAGCGTAGATGACCAACCTCGACAATGGAAGTAAAGATGACAGATGAACTGACGGACAATGTATGAACAAGTTAGATTGGTCAGAGATGGACAAATGAAGAAGGAACGAAAAAGAAGAATAAAAATGATGAAGAAGCAAAGAAGAAGGAGGAGTCATATGTTGATTTAATTGGAAGGAAATTGGCATTGCTTAAATTGGAAACAACATCTGTTTTCATTCAATTTAAACGACAATGACCTTAGTTTTAATTTACTAATGGAAATTCTTTCTGTCAGTAAATTATGTTAGGAATTTTAGCTAGGAACCATTGGCGCTTATTTCTATCAGCAAAGTTAGCTATAAAATTTCCTCCTTTTTTAATGAAGGATTTTTTTCTATTCCTAGTTTGCTACGAAATTTTTACCGTTGTTAATTTACTATGAATTTTTTTGTCGATATTTTGAAATTTTCTTGTAGTGAATTACACCATATATTTAAATTTATGAATTACATATTTCAACACAATTGAAGTAAAAAACTCTTAAAAGGTACAACTTAGATGGGACATGCATAGATAAAAATGTGGAGACAATATTACTATTGCATGCCTATGATTTCTATAATAAAAAAGATGCTAAGAACGAGTTATGAACTAAAATTTCTTTTGGAAAAGAAAACTAGTTATTAAAACTTGATTATGATATCTTAAATATAGGGGATTTGTTATTGTGTAATTATGTATGTTGAACACTTGCATTGTTAGTTTTTGACTTATGGTGTATTATGTTGGATGAAATTGAATTGTATATGATGTAATCATACAAAATGAGTTATCTTATATAAGATAGAGATGCGTATTGTGTAATGAAATTATAAATTCTTTATTTTGAAATATTTCTTCATTTATTTTTATAGATAAATGGAAGGAAGTTCAAGGAAGATACAATGTTCTTGCTTGGGCTCATGCAGAGCATTGGTTCCCAGTATGAAGAACAATACTATTTACTTATTTTGTAATAAGCATTTGAAAGGTGGAGGAATAACTCAATTAAAGAACCATTTAGTTGGTTAAAGGAGATGTGGAACCCTGTAAAAAGGAAAGATCTGATGTAAAGTGACAAATGAAAATTTTGTTTAAAGAATATCAACACTAGAAAGATAGAAGGGAGAGATTGAATTATGAAATTTGTAGTGGAAGTTCGTTTACTAATTTTCATGACGATAGTGGAAATGTTGAAGGTAGTAGTGGTAGTTTTCCTTCCCAATAAGTAGTGAATGTTGCATCTTGACCTGATGCTCAGAAATGGAAAAGGTGGATGACGAATATGACAATGACTAGATGGTGGTATGATACATGTTCAACATTCAATGCTAATCTTATTATTATCAGCCTATGGTGGATGTTATAGCCTCTTACAATCTAAGATATAAAACTCCTTATATTGATGACTACACAAGTAAACTTTTGAGTTGTTTAGTTTTTTAAATTAAGAATTATTTGGAAGAAAGAAGAATGGATTGGATTATTTATAAGTGTTCAATCATGTGTGATGGTTGGACAAATTGGAGACATAAGTCTATTATTAATTTTCTGGTTTATTCTACAAAGGGCTTAATGTTTTTGAAGTCTATTAATGCATCTGGCCTTGTTAGGTATATTGATATTTTATTTGACATATTCGATGAAGTTGTGAATGAAATAGGGTTAGAAAATATTGTTCAGTTCATTACTGACAATGATTTCGCTTATAAAGCAAGGGAAAGAAGGATACAAAATAAGTATAATTCTTTTTTAACTCCTTTGTGCTGCACATGACATTAAATTAATGCTAGAAAATATAGGAGATGCTAGGTATTTTCCTATTATTGATGAGACTATGCAAAAAGCCAAAAAGGTAACCAAGTTCATCTATAATCGTACATGGGTGTTGAATTTAAGGAGAAAAGATTTTACCAATGGTAGAAATGTGTGTCGTTAACAAGATTTGCAACGAATTTCTTATCACTTCAATGTTTTGTTATGATAAAGAAAGAGTTGAGACAGATGTTTACAAGTGATAAATAGGTTGCATCTCAGTATGCTAGGTCTAATGCTGGATTGGAGGTTTCCAAAATTATACTTGAAGATATTAAATTTTAGTTGCAATGTCAATTTTTTTATTCAAGTTTGTGAGCCTTTGATGAGGGTGCTTTGTTTGGTGAACAGTGATAAAAAGAAAACAATTGGTTATTTTCTTGAAGCCACGGAGAGCGTGAAGGAAGCAATTAAGGCCAATCTAGAAAAATTGTTCTTCTTTGTATACGCCTTATCTTGCAGTCATCAATGACAAATGAGAAAGGCAACTTTACTCTCTTTTTCTTTGTAGTTGGGGTGTTTTTAAATCCTAGTGTCTATTTCAAACCAAGTTTTACAAAGAAAGTTGAAGTTAATAGGGAAATGCTATTAACTATTACAATAGTTCTTGCCCATGAGATGATGCATAATCCTTAAGCTAAAAAATGGAGCTTTATAAGTAGTCTTCTTGGGATTTTGTGATGCCAATTGTTATTCAAAAAACACCAAAACTTGCTCCATCACTATATTTTATTTATAACGTTCCTTTTGTTATCTTAAGACTTACAGTTTCTTAGTGAGATCTGTAACACACCATGATATGTGTTTAAATTTTGATTCATTTAATTTACTAAAATTTGTGATTAATGCCTTAGAAATGCTTAGGATACTCACTTTAGCTTATATTTAATCTTAGGTACATTTTGAAAGAGAAGGAACTAAAGTGACCTAAAAGCATGTCCATTAAAGCCATCTTCCCAAAGATTCACATCCACTTGTCTTCATGGAACAACAAAGAAGAAGATTAAAGCAAGAGAAGGCAAGATAAAGCATAAAAGAATGGGATAAAGCATAAAAGAATGAAGGATCAAATTGCTCATGGCATGATGGAAAACCTGCACAACCATGAATTATCACTTACGGCTTTGCATGTTTTTGCATGGCCGTGAGGGTTGTTACCAATTATTTAATCATTAAAGGTATAAGCAAGCAAAGGTATACACTTGGATGTGAATTTAATGGATATCATAAAAAATTGTAAAAACTGAAGGAGTTGGACAGCTACACGTGAATGGAGGGCAGAAGCAAAGAATGGGAAGATGAAGACACCTAATGTGAGTGCATGGTGTATTGCTTGAGTGAAACACCACACACACACTAGCTGTCCATTTTCCTACATTAAAAACTCAATTGTCCCATGTAAGAAAACTTATGGATAAAACGTGAAAAAGCTTGGAGAATAAGCAAAAAAGTGGACAGCAAAACAAGGGGTCCTCTTCAGTTTTGAAATGTCACCTGTCCAATTTTATTCTTATTTGGGAAACCTAGTTGCGAGTCTAGAAGGGGGCTTCAAAATAAGAAAAAAAGGGGAGGAAGTGTTGGCTAGAGTAGGCTAAAGTGAGAATAAAACAAAGGGACAACTGAACTAAGGAAGGGAGAACTAAAGCTCCCATCTTTGTTAGAGGTTGAATTTACGTAAATGGAGTTGCTGTGTATGAGTGATGTGGATTTGAAACACATGATTAGGGCTGGTGCATGTGAGTGGAGAACAATATAGCTGCTAAATAAGAAAAGAATAGGAACTTACAAGAGAGGAGGAAAGCATAGAGAGTAAGGCAGAGAAGAAAGAACTAGGAGTATAAAGTGTTTTAATCATAAGTGAATAATGACAATAGACCATTAATCTTTATTTGTCATATCATATAAACAATAATAAAGGGAGAAGAGAGCATTGGCATGGAATAGAGTGGAGGAGCTAGTTTTTTCTTTGTTTTTCATCACCAAAGCATGGAGAAGAAGGCTCACATTTGGAGCACAATAATGAAGATGGAAGGCTAGCTTCCTAATGTCAGTTCAATAGGAATATCAACACCGAGTCATAGTTAAACTATTTTTATCACTTTAAGGTATTAATTTCTTTTCAGATTGTGGTGTTGTTGGTGTTGATTTGATTGGGTTTTGGGATGAATGATTTTGATTATTTTATTTTGAACCTATTGCTAAAACATTGAATGTAATCCATAACATTACTTTTGATGTTTGTGAGTAGCATCTAATGGTCATTAATCATTAGGAACAATCTAACGTAGGTTAGATAACCCGAACGTGTGAGGTTATTGCCTATATTGATCATTTTTCGATTCGTAATTCAATAGTTAGGTTTAATTAACGATTGTATCTTAATTAAACACAACCTAACGGAAATCGAGATTAGTAGAGCATTCTATTAGCCTCAGATCAATAGTTCGAAGAGAGTTGTTAAGACGATAGAATGATGGAATATGTTTGATCGTGTTTAGGCCGATGTTGAACATAGAACTGGACCTTACTTATATTTAACACTTTTCCCATTTTTGATTACTTGTTTTAACTTATTTTGATAGTTTACTTTTACTTTAATTTCTAAATTACATAAAAATCCAAAAACCCCTTATATTTTCCTTACATCAATTAATTTTGTTACAAAAAATAATGAAACAATCCTTGTGGATTCAATTCCAACTCATCATAACTACAAATTTTAGTGTGCAGAGCCAGGTAAATTTGTAGTACACTCGACACACGCTATCAAATTTTTACGTCGTTGCTAGGGAGTGTGGTAGTTAATTTTTTATTTTATTTTAGTTAATGTTTTGTGAATATATTTGTTTCTTTTTGATTATTTGTTAACTTTTAAAAGTTTGTAAGTGTTGGTGTATGGTAGTGATCAGATCTCCTCGTAGAGAAATTGAGCAACTTGATCCAGAGATCTATAGAGGTTAAAAAGAGAAGCAAGAACATCTTCGTAGACCTAGAATTGAATTTGAAGCAACTATGGAAAATCTGAGAATGTTGAGAGAATTGGTTGCACTAGACTTAACCCAAATGCCCCTATACATTACAATTCCTAATTTTGCTGAACATGTTACCTTTGATTTAAAATTTGGATTAATTCATTTATTACCTAATTTTGATGGACTTGTAGGTGAGTATGCACACAAGCATCTCAAAGAGCTCAATGTGGTTTGTTTGAGCATGAAGCCTCCTGGGATGACAGACGATGAAGAGACTATTTTTAGATACTTGGTTGGAGATGAAGAGAGCATAAATACTTGTTTCACCAGTGGAGAGCATAAATATTTGGTTGGAGATGAAGACACTGTTTTTAGAGAAATATTTTCTGGCCTCGAAGATGCCAAGTATTCAAAAGAAGATATGTGGCATAAAGTAGCATAACGGAGAATTTCTTTACGAGTATTGGGAGCGGTTTAAGAAGTTATTTGCCAATTGTCCGCATCATAACATGCCAGGGCAAGTTCTCATCTAATATTTATATGAAGGATTGTTACTGATGGAGAGGAGTTTGGATAATGGAGAGAGTCATGGAACACTTTGCAATAAGACTCACATTGAGGCCAAGATATTAGTTGAGTAGATGGCCGCCAACACCTAAAAATTCAACATTTTCAATGATGTTTGACGAGTAAACAATTTAAGCACTTCATCCATTGAACATCGTTTAGATGAACTAACATCTTTTGTAAGACAGATTGCAGCTGGACAGGCACACGTGAAAGTGTGTAGAATATGTTCAAACACAAGCCATCCAACTGATGAGTTCTCAACATTACAAGAAGGAAGTATAAAGTACATGAATGCTATAGGGGAAACTTCCCGAACTAATATAACTCGTACTTGCAGACATATAACCTAGGTTGGAGGGATCACCCTAACTTGATTTATAGAGGAAACTGACAGTAAATTCCAAAATTAGTTGTAAGGAGCACAAGGAGCTTCTTCTTCTAGTTCGGTTACATCGTTAAAAGATCTTATTAAGAGTCTTATTGCTAACAATATGCAATTGCAACAGGATATGCAGCAATTCCAATAGAATATGCAATAGCTATTTTAGCAAGGTGTTAAAACAAATTCGATAGGAATCAAAAGCAAGCACACAAAATTTGAAAAATCAAATGAGTCAGATGATAAGAGGCTCAATCGACTAAAATTGCAAAGTGGAGGAAAATTGCCATCCTAACCCAAGGTAAACCCAAAGAATGTCAGTGTTACAACCCTAAAGGGCAGAGAGGAGAATGAGGGTCCCAAGAGAACCCATAAAGGATTGCTACCGAGGAAGAGATTAAGAAGGAATTGAGAAAGGAAAAAAAATCCATCATCGAGTACGAAGGTAAATCTCGAAATTCCTAATATTATTAAAACTAACCCTCCACCTTTTCCTAGCAGATTGACAAAACCAAACAAGGATGAGAAAGACAAAGAGATATTGTAGACTTTCTGAAAGATGGAAGTCAATATACCTTTGCTCAAGGCAATCAAGCAAGTACCAAAGTATGCCAAATTCCTTAAAGAATTGTGTACACATAAGAGGAAACTAAAGGGTGATGAGAAATTAATGATGGTTGGGAATGTGTTGGTGGTATTCAGAAAGAAGATGACTCCAAAATGCCAAGATCCAGGTTTGTTTATCATTCCTTACAAAATTGGTAATACTATGATCAATAAAGCTATGTCAGATTTGGGTGCTTCCATTAATGTGATACCTTATTTGATTTATTCTTCTTTGAATTTAAGTCCATTAAAAGAAACAAGTGTAATCACATAACTAGCTGGCCGCACTAATGCTTATCCTAATGTTGTGGTTAAGGATGTTTTGGTGTAGGTGAATAAGTTAGTGCCTCCTGCAGATTTTTATGTTGTGGATATAAATGATGACACCTCATGTAATTCCATACCTATCTTGCTAAGGAGATTGTTTCTTAATATAGCTTAAACTAAGATAGATGTTTATAAAGGCACCATCATAACGGAATTTGATGGGGAAGTGATTCAGTTCAATATTTTTGATGCTATGAAATATCCTCCTAATGATCATTATGATTTTTTGTTCTTTATGTGACTAATCCTTTGGTGTGGGAAATGTTTAAATTAAGTAGCAGGGATCATTTAGAAATGGTTTTAACTGAGGATATGGAAGTAGAAGCCAAAACTGGTGTTGAGATGGGAGAAGAGCTTATAAAAATGACAACTGCCTTGGATTCATTAGAAAGCTCTCCAAAAGGTATGATTTGATTTCTATACAACTACTTGAAGCTCAACAAAAGTTGTTACCTTCTGATATGTAGGCACCAAAATTGGAATTGAAGTCATTCCCTACACATCTAAAGTATGCATATTTGGGAGATAAGTAGACTCTCGCAGTTATCATTTTAATGGAGTTGACTTCAAATCAAGAGGAGAGGCTAGTGTGAATGCTAAGAGAGCATAAGAAGGATATTGGGTGAACTATCGCAGATATCCAAAGGATAAGTCCTTCCGTACGCATGCACCACATTTTGTTAGAGGTGGATGTAAATTTCATAAGGCAAGCTCAACATAGGCTTAATCCTCTAATGATTGAAGTTGTGAAGAATGAGGTGCTAAAGCTTTTTGATGTCGATGTTATCTACCTAATTTTCGATATTAAGTGGGTAAGTCCTGTCTAAGTGGTTTCAAAGAAGTCTAGAATCACTGTTGTGACAAAATAAGAAGGCGAGTTGGTTCCCACCCGAGTGCAAACCACGTAATGAGTATGTATTGATTATAGAAAGTTAAATTTTGCTACTCATAAATACCACTTTCCCCTTCCTTTTATTGATCAGATGCTTAAGAGATTGGTTAGTTATGACTATTACTACTTTTTAGATGGATTTTCATGTTATCTTAAGATCCTAATCGCATAGGAAGATCAGGGAAAGAACATATTTACAACCTATTTGGTACGTTTATCTATTGAAGGATGCCATTCGAATTATGTAACGCATCTACCACATTCCAAAGGTGTATGGTAAGCATTTTTCGAATATGTTGAGAAGATTATTGAGTATTCATGGATGATTTTAGTGCGTATGGATCTTCTTTTGATGAATGTCTTGAGAATCTTGCCATTATCTTGGAACACTGTATAGAAACTAACCTTGTCTTGAACTAGAAAAATGCCATTTTATGGTGGATTAAGGTATAGTTTTAGGCCATGTGATATCTGCTAAGGGTATTAAAGTAGACAAATCCAAAGTTGATCTTATTTCTTCTCTACCTTACCCCTCTATTATGAGGGAAGTGCATTCTTTTCTAGGGCATGCAGGCTTTTGTCGAAGGTTCATTAAGGACTGTTCAAAGATAGCGGCACCACTATGCAAACTTCTTCAACAAGATGTCTCCTTTGAGTTTGACAAAAAGTGTAAGGAAGCATTTAACAAACTTAAGAAGCTTCTGACATCCCCTCCCGTGATTTAACCACCAGATCGGAACCTCCCCTTTGAGATCATGTATGATGCAAGCGACTATGTAATGGGGGCGGTTCTAGGACGAAGAATGGGAAAAGATTTGCATGCCATCTACTATGCTTCAAAGACTATAAACCCAACTCAATTGAATTATTCCACTACTGAAAAAGAAATTATATCTGTGGTTTTTGTTTTGAAAAAATTTCAATCGTATTTACTTGTTACTAAAGTTATTATTCTGACCATGCAGCTTTATGATACTTGCTCACAAAAAAAGAAGCAAAATTGAGGTAATCAGGTGGGTTCTCCTCCTTCAAGAATTCAACTTGGAGATCAGAGACTAGAAGGGGCAGAAAATGTATTGATGTACCATCTTAGTCATTTAAGAAAGGAAGAAGATGATATCCCTCTACAAGAAACCTTTCTAGATGAGCAATTATTTCTGTTGATGTAACACCACCATGGTATGCAGACATTGTCAATTTTTTTAGTTACTTATGAATTACCTGTTGGTTTGTCAAAGGCTTAGAGGAATAAGCTATGAAGTGAAGCAAAGTATTACATATGGGATGACCCGTATCTTTAGAGGCACTGTGTAGATCAAGTTATTATGAGGTGTGTACCAGAAAATTAATCACCATCAATTTTAGCCTTCTACCATTCGTACGCTTGTAGAGGACATTTTGGAGTGAAAAGCATAGCTCATAAAGTTCTAGAGAGTGGCTTCTACTGGCCAAAATTGTTCAAAGATGCATATACCTTCTGTAAATCCTGTGATAGATGCCAACGGTCAGGTAACTTGTCCTATAAGAATCAATTGCCACAAACTCCTTTGCTTTTCTGTGAAATTTGTGATATTTGGGGCATTGATTTTATAGGACCTTTCCCTCTGTCTTTTGGCTTTGCTTATATATTTTTTTCAATTAATTATGTTTGTAAATGGATGGAAGGTAAAGCTACTAGAACTAACGATGCCAAGGTTGTTGTAGATTTTGTTAAGGCTAACATTCTATCTAGGTTCAGGATATTGAAAGCCATCGCTAGCAGCAGAGGAACCCACTTCTATAATAGGGTGATGGAAGCAATGTTTAGAAAATATCACGCACAAAATTTCTACTACTTACCATCCCTAAACCAATAGGCAAGCTAAAGTCTCAAATCAAGAAATCAAGTTAATCCTAGAGAAAACCGTGCAGACCAATAGGAAGGATTGGAGGGTAAAATTGGAAGACACATTATGGGCCTACAGGAGGTTTACAAAACACTAATTGGAATGTCTTTGTATACGCTAGTGTTTAGGAAGCCATGTCATCTTCTTGTGAAATTACAACATAAGGCATATTGGCCTGTCAAAAGATGCAACAAGCACTTAGATGATGCAGGAGTGCTAGGAAGTTGCAGCTTCAAGAGTTGGAAGAGATGAGGAATAAGTCATATCAAAATGCGGTGATATATAAGGAGAGGATGAAAGCTTTTAATGATAAGATGATTTCAAGGAAAAGCTTCTTGACGGGCCAAAAAGGGTTACTATATCATTCCAAACTCAAACTCTTTCCAAGCAAGTTACGCTCCCATTGGGTGGTCTATTTGTTATCACTCATGTTCCTTTTGGTGCAATGGACATATAGAGCCTCAAAACTGACAAGATATTCACAGTGAATGGTCATCACTTGAAGTCGTATTATGAGGGCTTCCAAATGGAGGATTTGGAGGTGTTAATGCTGGAGGATGTGACTAGTATCACTTAATGCACACAACTGGACGTCGAGCCAACGACGTTAAACAAAGATGTTATTTGGGAGGCAATCGAAAGGGAGTCAATTTCTATCTTTTACATTTTCGCATTTGCTATTATTTTAACCGCTCCATTTCTTATATTTGATTTTACCTTAAGGACAATGTAAGTTTTAAGTGTGGGGGTAGGGCATATTAGTTTTTATGCATGTTTTTTAGCTTAATTGTAGCTTATGAGACTTCTTAAGTGGTTTTTGAATCAAACAAATAAAATAAAAAATTTTCTTGTTTTTTATTGCCTTTAAGATTATTTAGTCACAATTAGAGTGTGAATTGATTAGTAAAATCCATAGAAAATTTGGCATGTACTTTTGGTCTTGTGTTTTGTTAATGTGCATTATTCTTTAAAGATCGGTGACAAGTGGTAGACAAAAACTAGTGAGATTTTGAGCCCTATTAGACCGACACATCTATATCGATCTGACTATTTTGTTTGTTATGTATGACCTTCATGACATATACATCCTTAATTTACAATGATTTTCTATTTGAGACTACATTTTTATCACATGCATTTTTATGAAAATGATTAGGCATTCTTTGTTTATTATGTGCTACATTAGCCAGATAGCCTACCCAACTATGTGAATTTTCCTTTGCTAACCCCTTTCGAGCTTTAGTATCCTTTTCTTTTGTATAAACTACATTATATGCACATAACCAAATGATTTACCCAAGTATTAAAGCTAGTGGAGCATTTGTTAATTCTTGATGAATGTGGTTATACAAAAGCCTAAGTGTGGGGGTATGCATACACGTGGGTGGGTTATATTTGTCAAATTTTCATTTTATGAACACCATATTGATGTAGCTTCTATCACTTCTCCTTTTGGAAAAAAAAAAGAAAGGAAGGAAAAAAAGAGAAAGAGAGAAAAAAGTGAGTTCGAATAAAAAGTATCAAGGAGGAAATATAATTGATGTGAAAAATTGTCAATTAATAGTTTATCCTCCTTAGGTTGTATTGATTAGGTGTTCGAATATATTGCATATGAGGTGGATTTTGTTTTAGATGTTTTGTTTATCTATATCAGTTTGACTATTTTGTTTGTTATGTGTGACCTTCATGATATATACATCCTTACTTTGTGTTGATTTTCTACTTGAGACCATATTTTTATCACACGCATTTTTATGAAAATGATTAGGCATTTTTTGTTTATTATGAGTTACGTTAGACAAATAACCTACCTAAATATGTGAATTTTCCTTTGTTAATCCCCTTTGAGCTTTATTATCCTTTTCTTTTGTATAAACCACATTACATTCACATAACCAAATGACCTACCCAAGTCTTAAAACTAGTGGACTATTTGTTAATTCTTGATGAATGTGACTGTACAAAAGCCTAAGTGTGGGGGTATGCATACATGTGGGTGGGTTATATTTGTTAAAATTCATGTTATGAACACTATGTTGATGTAGCTTCTATCACTTCTACTTTTGGAAAAAAAGAAAGGAGGAAAAAAAGTGAGAAAGAAAGAAAAAAAGTGAGTTTGAATAAAAAGTATCAAAGGGGAAATATAAACGATGTGAAAGTTGTTAATTAATAGTTTACCCTCCTTAAGTTGTATTGATTGAGTGTTTGAATACATTACTAATGAGGGGGATTTTGTTATAGATGGAGCACTTTTTGTGTTATGCTGATGTGGCTTATGGTGTGAGAGCTAAATTGAGTTATGAAACATAGTTGTTGCATTCTTTATGGCTGAAGATACTCAGTTTTTAATGAATGTTAACTTGCGCATTTGATATCTCACTAAGTATTACTTTTACTTCACTAGCTTGATGGTTTTTAAATTATCCAAAATACATCCCACCTTATCCTTACCCACATTACAACCTTAGAAAAGTCCTTTGATTCATGATTATTCATGTGACTTTTAATGGTGTAGAAATGAAATGATATGCAAAGTTATGAATTATTGTGATCATGAATGGTATTTGAGTGTAGCCACGGAAATATCTTGTTTAAGCACTTTCTATCCAAGTCTATCTCTAGATTACTTAGTTTCTAAGGGTGGTGAATATTGATTGATCAATAAGTATAAGCTTAAATGTTGAGTTTTTGCTATAGTTTTGAAAGCCATTCATCTTTACTTATGGTTATCTATTCTTAAAAGATATGGAAAATGAATAAATGTTTTAGTTTGTGATTTTGATTTTCACGATTTGCCCGAGGATGGTCAAAAGCTAAGTGTGGGGGAAGTTGATATGTGTTTAAATGTTGATTCATTTGATATACTATACCTAGTGAATAAGGCCTTAGAAATGCTTAGGATACTCACATTAGCTCATATTTGATCTTAGGTACATTTCAAAAGTGAAGGAATTAAAGCAACCCGAAAGCATGTCCATCGAAGTCATCTTCTCAAAGATTCACATCCACTTGTCTTCATGGAACAACAAAGAAGAAGATTAGATCAAGAGAAGGCAAGATAAAGCATAAATGAATGAGATAAAGCATAAAAAATGAAGGATTAAATTGCTCATGGCATGCTAGAAAACCTGAACAACCATAAGTTATCACTCACGTCTGTGCATGTTTATTTAATCATTCAACCATTAAACCAATTATTTAATCATTCAAGGTATAAAGCGAGCAAAGGTATGCACTTGGACGTGAATTTAATGGATAACATCATAAAAAATTGTTAAAGCTAAAGGAGTTGGACAGTTACACGTGAGTGGAGGGCTAAAGCAAAGAAAAGGAAGATGAAGACACCTAACGTGAGTGTATGGTGTCTCACTTGAGTGAGACACCACACAAACACTAGTTGTCCATTTTGTAAAAGCCAATTGCCCCTTGCAAGATACCTTATGGATAAAACATGACAAAGCTTGGAGAATAACAAGTGAGACACCACACAAACACTAGTTGTCCATTTTGCTACATTAAAAACCAATTGCCCCTTGCAAGATACCTTATGGATAAAACATGACAAAGCTTGGAGAATAATACAAAAAGTGGACAGTAACACAAGGGGTCCTCTTCGATTTTAAAATGCCACCTGTCCAATTTTATTCTTATTATGGAAACCTAGCTGCCTCATGAGTCTAGAATGGGCTACGAAATAAGCAAAAAGGGGGAGGAAATGTCGGCTAGAGAAGGGTTGAAGTGAGAATAAAACTAAAGGACAGCTAAAAAAAGGAAGGGAGAACCAAAGCTCCCATCTTTGTTAGAGGCTGAATATACGTAAGTGGAGCTGGCATGTGTGAGTGAAGTGGAATTGAAATACGTGCATATGCTAGTGTGTGTGAGTGGAGAACAATATTGCTGCTAAATAAGAAAAGAATAGGCTTGTGAGAGAGGAGGGTAGCATAGCGAGGTGAGGAAGAGAAGCAAGAGCTAGTGGCAGAGAGTGTTTTAAGCATACGTGAACAGTGACAATAGACCATTAATCTTTGTTTGTCACATCACATGAGCAGTAGCAAAGGGATAAGAGAGCACTGGGATGGAATAAAGTGGAGGAGCTAGGTTTTCCTTTGTTTTTCACTACCGAAGCATGGAGAAGATGGCTCACAATTGGAGCAAAAAATGGAGATGGAAGGTTAGCTTCTTAACGGCGATTCAACAGGAATATTGATGCCAAGTCAAAGTTAAACTATTTTTATCACTTTAAGGTTGTAATTTCTTTTCGGATTATGGTGTTGTTGGTGTTGATTTGATTGGGTTTTGGGATGAATGATCTTGATATGTTATTTCGATTATTTTATTTCAAACCTATTACTAAAATATTAAATGTAATTTGTAATCGTTACTTTTGATATTTGTGAGTAGCATCTAAAGATCGTTAATTGTTAGGAACAACATAACTTAGGTTAGATAACCTAAATGTGTGAGGTTCCGCCTATATTGATCATTTTCCAATTTATAATACGCCTGCCAAATTGAATCTAAAGATTGTATCCTAGGTTATTCGGTAGTTAAGTTTAATTAACGGTTGTATCTTCATTAAACACGACCTAACAGAAAACTGAGATTAGTAGAGCATTCTATTAGTCTCAGATTGATAATCCGAACAGAGTTATTAAGACATTAGGATGATAGAATCTGCTTGATTATGTTTAGGCCGAGATTGACCCTAGAACTGAACCTTACTTATATTCAACACTTTTCCCATTTTTGATTGCCTGTTTTAATTTATTTTGATAGTTTACTTTTACTTTAATTTCTAAATTGCTTAAAAATAGAAAACCCCTTATATTTTCCTTGTATTAATTAATTTTGTTACGAAAATTAATCAAACATTCCCTGTGGGTTCGATCTCGACTCACCAAAAATACAAATTTTAATGTACAGAGTTAGGTAAATTTTATAAAACACCTGACATGCTGTAGCACCCCCTTACCGCAGGGTACAAACTTGGATGCCTGGAGGTCATTCCGGTATATATCCTACGATAAGGGAAAGCTACGTTCGATAGCTACATTCACTTCACATGGCATCATATCATTTCTCACTTATAAAGCATCGTAAGAAAATCACAATATTTTAAAATCAACTTTTTCCTCATTTCATTTCAAAAAATTGAAAGTCTATATTGTATCTTTAATTAAGTCCACGTTTATAGCATAAATTGGTGACATTTTCATGGCCTTTGCTATACTTTTTGACTCCCATCTCTAGCTTTTGTGCTTAAATTAATTCTTGAGTGTGTGCTTTTATTTTATGTAGTTTGAATGTGAAAAGTGCTACAAATTAAGATTAAATGCACTAATTAATTTTCTGAAAACAATTGATACTGCAAACTACTATCTATTTATTGTAGAAGAGACTCAAGGAAAAGGAGTTCAAAAAGAAGAAATGGAATGAGAGAAGACCAAAGTGAAGTCAATGCTACAGGAAGTTCACCGCGGTAAAGTGGATTTGTCGCTGTGGTCAAAAATGATAAATCCAGGCTGAACTTTTAGGAAAAGTTCATCGCGGCGAAGATTAATTCTTTCATCGCAACGAAGGAGTCAGTGAAGAACAAATCCTTTCGGGAAAAGTTCGTTGAGATGAAAATCATTTGTCGTCGCAGTGAATCTTCGAGAACTCGAACTATTTTGAGGAATAATCACACACTTTGCGACCCGACCAGACTTCATTTGTTTTAAAACCTACTAAATTAGGTTAGCCGGAACATACACAAGACATATACCATCAGATGAGAAGAGAGAAGTTCTCTCATCATTTTTCCCGACTCCTCACTCCACTCCACCGTCCTCCACCATTTTCTTTCATTTTATCTATCGCTATATTCACCTCCCGCTAGTGCTGCTATGGATGCTTTTGGTAGGGATCCAGCTGTGAGTTCTCCCAAAGCAATGCTTGGCTAAACATCTGTTCCTCTTGAAGATGTAGCAATGGCTTGAGTTCAATGGGCTTCAAAGGGGTGTAATTTGTTTATATTTTTCTACACTGTTATGAACTCCTAAGTTAGGATTTGTACTTTGTAGTTGGATTTTCTTTATTATAGTTTAATCAAGTGTTGAACAATGAATTGTGTTCTTGGGTTTGTTGATGTAGAACTTAGAGCCTAAATATATGAGGTCTCATATATGTCATTTTATGATTTTGATAATTCTCTTTTATCTACCTAGTTGTGTTTGATAATGAGATGATGCTT
>JAOSBN010130336.1:0-29362 GCA_027563595.1 Erythroxylum suave
AGAAAAATCTCCTCCAAACATTTCTTCTCCTTTCCCACCAAAGGATTTTGTTAACCTAGTTGTCCTGGAAGAACAAGGGTAAATCAAATTGATTAAGGATACAACAACAAGGAGTG
This sequence comes from Erythroxylum suave, assembly GCA_027563595.1. Lineage (NCBI taxonomy): Eukaryota > Viridiplantae > Streptophyta > Magnoliopsida > Malpighiales > Erythroxylaceae > Erythroxylum > Erythroxylum suave. The sequence continues at coordinate 117 of JAOSBN010130336.1, forward strand.
GATAGATTGAAAAAGAAAAGGATTCAAAAGAAAAGGCTTTGGATACTAGAAGAAGGAGAGGATAGCGCAGCGAGAAATTAAAGTTGTAGCGAAGGAGTCGATAATATCACTATCTTATTTACGTTTATTATCATCCTTAAACCATGTCATGTATAGATTGGCATGATTATTTGGATATATTGCTTCCTCTACAAATAAGATTTCTAAAAAGTTTTGACATCTACCGGTTCTCCTAATATGGCACGCGTTCTTTTCCCAATCCAACATACACAAGTCGATATGTTGTGTTACCTATGGGGGTTTTAAAAGTTGTTCTATAAGCCCACAACGCGTTATCCAGCTTCAGTACTTATTCTTTCCTTAAGGTGCTCACTGTCTTTTCCAAAATCTTTTTCAGCTCTCTATTCACCACCTCCACTTGACCACTAGTTTTGGGATGGTATGGGGTAGCCACTCTATGATGAACATTATATCTTCTCAAGAGGTTCTTAAATGGTTTGTTGAAAAAATGACTCCCCCATCATTTATAATAGCTCTAGGCACCCTAAATCTAGTAAAAATCAATCGATTGCCTCAACCCATCTGGAAACATAGTCAACTCTAACTAATATTAAGTGTTACCTTCAGAGGATGGAAATGGTCCTATGAAGTCCAGACTCCACACATCAAATACCTCCACCTCCATTATATTTTAAAGTGGAATTTCATCTCTATTTGATATGTTGCCCACTTTTTGTCATCTATTGCATTTGAGCACAAAATCTTAAGCATCCTTAAACAAAGTTGACCAATAAAATCTACATTCTAAGATTCGTGTAGCAATCTTATTAGCTCCATAATGCCATGCATATAATGAGCTATGACATTGCATTAAGATTTCTGGCATTTCATTTTCAAGGACACACCTGTGAATCAAATCAGCACAGATCTTATAAAGTATAGGTTCATCCCAAATATAACGTGAGCATTAAAATAGGAAATGCTTCCCTTGTTGACATGACTAGCTGCATAGATGAATACCACATGAAAGGTAATTTACAATATCTACAAAACAAGGAAGGAAAGGGTTATCTACCATTATTAAAGTCTCGTCAGGAAATTTTTTCTTAATTTCCTCTTCCTCTTCATGATGTCTCCCTCAAGTCTCAACAAATGGTCCACTATGACATTTTCTGCTCCCTTCTTAACTTTACTTTCAATGTAAAACTCTTGGAGCAAGAGTACCACCGGATGAGTCTAACCTTGGAATCCTTCTGGGAAAAAAGGTAACTTACTACTGCATGGTCTGTGAAAACAATAACTTATGAGCCTAAAAGATAGGAACCAAATTTTTCACAAGCAAATACCACCGCAAGTAGTTCCTTTTCAGTAGTTATGCAATTTAGTTGTGCTCCTATCAACATCTTGCTTGTGTAATAGATAGCATGCAACCTCTTCTCTTTCCATTAGCCACGTATATGACCAACAACATGGTTGCTTCTATCACACATGATCTCAAAAGGAAAAGACCAATCTGGTAACGACATAATTGGCGTTGTTATGAGTGGCTTCTTTAACCTATTAAAAGAATCTAAACAATCATTATAAAAAAAGGCACATCTAACCAATAGATGAGTCAAGGGTCTAGCAATAAGAGAAAAATATTTAATGAATTATATGTAGAACTCGATATGACCAAAGAAAGCTCACCTTGATGTTGTGGGAGGTGGTAACTTTTCAATTACTTTTGTCTTAGCGTAATCCACTTTATTCCCCTTGTATGAAATTTTATGGCCCAATACAATTCCATCTTGGACCAAGCAGTGACATTTCTCCTAATTTAAAACTAAAAGAGACTCCTCAAATCTTTGAAGCACTTTGTCTAAATTAAGCAAACAATGTTCAAAAGAATCTCCAAAGACAGAAAAATCATCCATAAAAACTTCCATAAAGTTTTCATTCATGTCTGCATATATGGTCATCATGTACCTTTGAAATGTGGCAAGTGCATTGCATAAACCAAAAGGCATCCTCTGATAAGAAAATGTCATATAAGGACAGGTGAAAGTGGCCTTCTCTTGATCTTTCGGGTATGTAAATATTTGACTGTACCCTGAATACCCATCAAAAAAGAAATAAAAGGAATGACCAGCCACCCTCTCAATCATTTGATCCACAAAAGGTAAAGGGAAATGATCCTTCTTTGTGGCCAAATTTAGCTTCCTATAGTCGATACATACTCGGGAACTTGTGACAGTCCTCATGGAAATTTTTTCACCTTTTTCATTCTTTATCGCCGTCATGCCTCCCTTCTTTGACACACACTATATTGAACTCACCTACTTACTATCTGAAATAGGGTAAATAATTCCTACATCTAAAAGTTTCACCACTTCCTTCTTCACATCCTCTTGTATATTTGGATTTAACCTTCTCTTCTTTCTCTTACAATTCTACATCCTTCTTCTAGGTTAATCCTATATATCACTACATTGGGACTAATCCCCCTAATATCAAAAATTTGCCACCCTACAACTATCACCCTCTTCCTAATGATCTCCACCACTTTCTCTTTTTTCTCATAATTCAATTCCTCAGAGATAATGATAGGTAAGGTCTGCTTCTTCCCTAAAAAAGTGTATCTCAAATGACAAGGTAAGAGTTTAAGCTTTAAAGTGGGTTGTTTGAGAATAAAGAGTGGTGTAGGTGTATCAGTTCTCTCTAATTTCTCTATGTCCCCATCCTTGTGCACTTCATTCACTTAATCAACTTCCTCTTTAATCTCCTTCACACACTCATCTCCGACATTAATTTTCACACACATTTCCATCCATCAGTTTCTTCAAAGATTTTGTCATATTAAACTCCACCTGCTCATCACCAATTCTCAGCATAAGTTTCCCCTCATGCATATCAACTAATACCCTACCAGTATTCCTAAAGGGCATACCCAAAATCAATGGACAATTCTTATTAGCTTAAAAAACAACAGGAATTATAAATTTGTTCACTTTTACCAATACGTCCTCCACAACTCAAAATGGCCTTTTTATGGATTGATCCTTAAGTTGAATCAGCATGGATGTTAGCTTGAGCTCTCCTATTCCTAATTTAATGAAAATAGACAAAGACATCAAATTAATACTTGCACCTAAATCACATAAATGTTTAGAAAATTCAAAATTACCAATAACATATAGAATAGTGAAACCCCTTGGATCTTATAATTTTTAAGGCATTCGACTTGATATGATGGAACTGTAGTTCTCTGTCAACGTTACCATCTGATTATCTTCCCAAGTGCATTTGTGAGTGAGTATATCCTTCAAAAACTTTGCATACTTGGGCATTTAATCTATAGCTTCTTCAGTTTCTTCAGAAACTTGGAAAACTGTGTGTCCACCTACAGTTGCTTCACTCTCTGTTGATACGAAATTTTAGACTTGTAGGGCAGTGGTGGTACATAAAGCCTTCCTTCTTCCTTTTCTTCTTCCACCTCCTTACATTTCTCTTTTTCTTGGCTGAACTTTTTCACACTTGGTTCTTCCATCTGCTTACCACTTTGGAGTGTAATAACCTTGAGTTGCCCCCCTAGAATGGCTTCATTATTGCTTAATGGGCTACTTGTGCTTCTAGGAAATAAAACATTGATAAATTGACTTACTTAAACCTCCAACTTATGGATCGATGAGGTATGCTTCTTCACAATCTGATCAAACTTTGCCTCCATCCTCTTTTAGCTTTCCTCCTAGCTAGCTAACATTCTCTTTTGGTTCTCATCTTGAGCTGTCAATGTGGAACTAAAAATCTCTATAAACTTATCAATTTTACTTACCATGGATCTGAGTTGAACTTGTCGAAATTCCGGAGGTCCTTGTGATCTTCATTGGCTACTTGCATTGTTATTATTCCAAGAAAAATTTAGGTGGTTTCTTTACCCAGATTATAGATATTTGAATAGGGATTATTACCTTTCTGCCCTAGTAACTTGCATGTTCAGCACCATCGGATCCTAATAGAAAACACTCTACTGAGTTGTGGTTGTTCTACCCACACAACTCATATTGTGCTTGAATCGCCTAACTGGAGAGGTAGATGCTCCTTGTATGTTGTTCAGCTGCTTTATAAGAGCTGTAATTTGAGCCTGAAAAGTAAAAACAAAGTTAATAGGTATTATACCTTTCTGATCTTTCTATCCTTATTTGCTCCTCTTGCTAGTCCATATGCAGCTGTTGCCTGCCAACTCCTCCAAAAGGTCATGAGTTGCTTCCATATTGTTCCTCATCAATGAACCTCCATCTCTGCATCGATGGTTCCTCTCGTGCTTGGATTCACTCCACTATAGAATGTTTGTAGTAAGAACTTCCTTATAAGGTTGTGATGGGGATAACTTCTCTGTAATTCTTTAAATCTCTCCTAAGCTTTATAGAGAGATTCCTTATCGTTTTGCTGGAAATTTGTAATCTCCTTGATAATCCTCGTCGTCTTCATCAACAGAAAGTATTTGGTGAGGAATGCTTGGGCAAGTTGTTCCCATGTATTAATTTTTTCCATATTCAACGAGTTTTACCATAGTTTCGCTCGATCTTTCAATGTGAAAGAAAATAATCTTAGCTTTACTGCATCATTAGAAATTCTGTTAAACTAGAACGTGTCGCAAATATCCAAAAAATTGGTGACGTGGGCATTTGGATCCTCGTTAGATAGCCCATAGAATTGCACATTGTTCTGTAAAATGTTGAGGAGTGTTAGCTTTATCTTGAAATTGTTCGCTTAAACCACTAGTCTTGCCACTCCTTAATGCTGGACCCTGTTTTCGAAGCCCAACTATCCGGAAGTCATAAAATGTGAGCATGTGTAATTCCTTGTAGGGTTATTTCTATGAACTCTCATTGGCCATCATCGGTTCATCTTCATTCTTATAACATCCCAAAATTTTCCTATTATATATATCATGATATGCTTAAAAGCCAAAGTAAGCTCATACTAAGTCATGCTCCTCCAATCGATTTCCTCACTTTCTTTCCATTATTCTTTTGTAAATCAACACCAAAGGCTACCAATGATAGAAAATGTGTTAGGAATCTATTAGTTCAATAATCAATTCATTTCGAGGTTAGACCATGAAGTTATGGTCAAAAGAGTCAACCCCAATTATGTCCTCAATCACATTGTCCTTATCTTGGGACAATTCGCATAACTTTCACTAAAGATATCATATTGTGGTCATTTAGGATGGTCTTGAAAAGGACTTCGATTTCTACAACTTATATGAAGACCTTAAAGAAATATTTTGTCATCTAGAGGGTCAAAATCGCTTCATCTTACACTTTATCTTACGCTTCGTCTTACCTACTGTTCATCTGGTACCTATGCATCGTCTTATGGCCATATGTTTTGCATCTGAAGGCTAAAATTTCCAAAATTTATATTCATTGGAAAGCTAAGAAAAAGATCTACAATTTTTATGAAGAACAAGTTGTCTAATTCAGCCTAGATAGATACAGATTTTCCCTAGAAGTTGCTACATATTACCTACTATTCATGTGGTACCTACATTTCATCTGGTACCTATATATTTCCTTATGGCCATATCTTTTGTATCCAAAGGAAAATAATTCCAAAATTTATATCATCGGAAATATAAGAAAAAATCTACAACTTTCATGAAGACCACTTTGTCTAATTCATCCTATATCGATACATATTTGCCCTAGAAGTTGCTTTGTCTTACCTACTATTCATCTGGTACCTACGTTTCGTCTAGTACCTATGTATCGTCTTATAGTAATATCATTTTCATCCGAAGGTTAAAAATCCCAAACTTTATATCATTGGAAAGATAGGAAATAGATCTACAACTTTCATGCAGACTACTTATTCAGCCTAGATCAATACATATTTTCCCTAGAAGGTAGAACACAAAATTTTACCCTTATGAATGTTTGAAAATGCAATGTACAAACTTTGAGAGTCATGAGCAAAAACACACTCATATTTCATTATATTCAAAACATAAAATTTTTACAAAGCTTTAATGGACATTTCAAGCCACAGTACATCATAGTCCAAAATACATAATTTATGCAAAGTAGAGTTGCTCAAAATCCAACTAAAGCCTTGTTTTATAAAAACTAACTTGAAATACAAAATAAGCATAATCCGGAGTAATGCCCTTATGCTCGATCACTTGATCTCTTGCTCATCACCCGAAGATGGGTTAGAATAGGGGGTGAGCTTAAAGCTCATGGGTAACAATTTTATAACCGGTAACAAGCAAAACCATTGTAAAAGTCGCAATACATCATGAAGCACATATTTCCAAATTCTTAATTTGTCAAACTCTTAAACAACCCAAATCATTCATTCAATAAAATCGTCAACACATAAGCATATCAAAATAGTTGGGAGGTCTATAAACAGAATGAGCTAACACATTCCTTCAAATGGTCCTATATAGTCGTGAACAGAACGAACTGACACAATCCCACATAGTGGTTTTGTGTAGTCGTAAAACATAAGGGAGTCCCTGAAAGAGCTCCATGCCCCTTATGGACAAGCGAGAGAAGCCTTTAGTCAAAGTGAACTTGAGATACAGAATGGACTAGACCAATCCCACATAACATGTATTTCATAACTTGTAAACATGTTGCCCAAAATGACACTTTTTCCCGAAAAAGTGATTTCATAAACATAGTAATTTTTCTTTTTTCCAAAAGGAAATCATTTTTGCATTCTTTTCATAAATCCTCAGCATAATATTCACATACCAAACATATAAAACTTTTTCAAAGCATTCAAAGAGCAATAAATGCACATTTATAATACAATTGAAAAATATTTACTTTCTTGATTTGGAAGAAACATTAATGGCTTATTATTCAATTCTAAAAATGTAACCCACCTTGAATTCCTTGCTTAACAATTTCTTAAAGATGCCTCTCTTCTTGCTCCTCTTGTCTCTCCTCTTGATTTCCTTTAATATTGGAAAAAATCCCAATTCAATAGGACTTCCAATTGAGAAAATTAAGCCTAGAGTACGTAAACCCATTCATTTCTTAAGCTTCATGAACCAAAACCCTTCCAAAAATCCCAAAGATTAACATTGGACTTACCTTGAATCTTCACCAAACAAAGGGATGTTTGGCTCAAATAGAAGTTGTTCTCTTCCTCTTTCTTTTTCTCTTCTTGAACACCCTCAAAATCACTCTTAAAAGCTAAGAAAAGATGAAACCCTAACTTGCTTCTTCCTTTTCTCTCTAATGGCTGAAACTCTCTCACTTCTCTTCTCTTTCACATTTTTTTCCTTCTTCTTTCTCTTCAAATCACGTTTTTGTTCATTTAAAGCACAAGACACACTTTTCCCTCTTCCAATTCTACCCTTAATGAGTGCTAACAGTCCATTTTACCTTCCTTATAAGCTTATGTTCTTTTAAACTTAAGTGATCTTACAAAAATACCCTTCAACCTTCTTTCTACTTTAATACAACTAAACCACATAGTAAAATCCTACTAACATTAACTTGATAATTAAACTCCAAAAACTTAATTCAACAAAAACCTCATAATTCATTTAAATCATGCTTAATTCAACGAAAAAAATCCAGGGGCCAACATTTAAGGACTGAATCCTAACCTCATGAAATCCATTAGTGTCCTCTTTAGTCCTCTTTGCTCTCCTTCTTCAGCTAAATCTCTCGGTGTAAAATTTAAATGCTTTACCCATCTTAACTCTCTTTCATGTTTCTTGATGTCGAGAAACTCGTCTTCACTAACTTCTTTTTCCCTTCATGTAGTCCTTGTGTTCATGCACTTGCAATTACATAAGGAAAAGTATCAAAAACTCTTAAAGAAAAGTAATCTAAATTAAACAAGAAGCTAAACAATCAATCCTCGACAATGGCACCAAAACTTGATCGAGTGTAATTTGAACAACAATATACTTATTTTATGCTCAAAAACTGCAAGTGTATAAGTCGTGACTTGTAGTTAAAAAGCAGATATTGATCTCACAAGGATTGATGCCCAGACACCAATTATTTAAATCAAACTTTGTTTAAGAAAGAAAATTGTTTAATGAAACCCATATGGAAAATTAAATTAAAATTGAAAGACCAATAATAAGCAATAGCAAAACCAAGATGAAGAAAATTAGAATTAAAAATTTAAAGGCTAGAGATTACTTTCTCCCTATTTTGTCTCCCTCCTATTTTATTAATCGAATTATGTCTCACAAAAGATTTCCAAATAACTCAACTAGCCTCTCTCAAGGTGTAATTATTTTTCCCTAATCAAATCAAATGTAATCAATTGGACGATCTCTCAACCTACCCAATCATTCCATAATTTAACTAGTTATTAAACTATCCTATAGGTGATCAATTAACCTAGCAAAGATCTCTCTTCTAACTAATCAATTAACGTGATGATTGCACATCTATAGGTTGCCAACTCTTGTTGTACAATCCTACACAAATAATCTTACTCACTCTCTCGATTTATTACAAGATACAAAAATAATCAACAATCATCAAAGACACTTTCATTGAATTCAATAAAATAGGAGTTTTAACAAAATAGGTCAAAAGCAATTCCTAAAACTAAATCAACCAATCATGGTCTCCATAACATCGTCAACATTCAAATAAACTATTTTATAAAGAATAGAAGAAGTAAATTTAACAGAAAATCGAATAAAGAAAATCCTTCTCTTCTTTGCCAAAATCTGGAAATTTTGGTGTTGATGATCCATTTTCCCTAGTCTTGATGATAATCCTTTCTTAGGACTCAAAACTTATGTTCTTCACTCAAGGAGGCTCTTTTCTATAGAGGGTTTTTATCCTCTCCCCTATGGAGGCTTAATTCTTTATTTTATATTTCAGAAACACTCTAGGATTATATTTCCTACGACTGTGTGAAATTGGCATGATTCCCATGATCGTGGGATTGGCAGCAGAATGTCTCCTCTTCTCTTCTCCTCTTTGATCTGTAACTCACTCTCCAAGTTGTTCCATCTTCATTCCTACATAAAAATAATCAATTCTTACCCTAAATTAACATCAACCATAAAAGAACAACAATGAAGATCAAACTAAATGAAAATATAAAAAATGAATCCTAAAATGCAACAATCTCAAACTATTTTGCAAGAAACACATACCAAGTATGTAGAAAAACATAGACTAATGCACAACTATCATTATGGCAATCACATTATCGGATATACACTTACAATAACAAATCAACTTAACCTTGTGGACTTCCACTTATCTCATTATTATTTATCTCATCTTACAGTCTCATTTATTTCATCCTATATACGTACGTTTTCAATCAATTCAGGATTATAGATGAGTAACCATCTTGAAATTCTGATCTCAAATCCACTAACACAATCTTATACTAAATCATAAGTCTTATAACATTAATCAAACAATCCTTTCAATTTCAGGTTTAACCTCTCAAAATCATAAAAACTTTTATTTTCTATCAACTTTACTTCTATGCTTTAATTCTTTTCATTTCTATCATATCTTTGCTTTTCCTCAATCAATCCATAATAATGTATTTACATCCATATTAATTCAAAGATATATAATCACATTGATATCATATTCGATGATATATCCACTAATACAAATTCACTGAATCTTTGTCTATTATATTGAACCATATACTATTTCTTACTTCTACATATCCACAAACCTTCATTTTCTTACATTCTGATGGATCATCATCCTTCTCACTATTTCTAATAGCTCAATTTTCGTAATGAATGTTGATGCATTTGACTAACGTAAGTACGACTCAGACTTGGAATCTATTGCCACTGCAAGCCATGACATGTTTAAAACACATGTAACTTTACATATTCTTTGAAAAACATGCCCAGGCAAGATTCTAAGCCTAGGCTCTGATACTAACTTATAGCACCCTACTCTCATAGAGAATATTCCTGAACATACCAATGGTATTCAAGAACATACTCTATGACAGTGGCACGCTAGGACAGTTAGTCAACTCATTGGAAACTTTTCTCATATTACACGCATGATCAAAAAAACAATAATTATTTTCGAACCATTTTATTTATAAACATTTCTAGTCATAAGTGTCACAAACATTAAATGCATCATCAAAATTTCTAGTAATCATTTGGGCCCATCACAATTTCAAATGTGTTCAGTCATAACTGTTATTACATACTGAATGTAAGTATACATTGTACAAAATTCATATATACATATTCAACAGTAGAAAGCAAATCTTAATACAAAAAGACTGAAGATATATGTAAGTGCAAACTGATCCCAACCTTTATCTGTTATTCAATTATAGTGATTATACTCCAATTTTATCTAACTAGGTATCTCTTCTAAACCTGAAAGACAATGTTGCAATTTTGGTGAGTTTTGTGAACTCAGTGGATGAACCATCTCAATGAGCTCACTCATATCATCACAGAAAAATTTACATATTCATATTCATAGACATTTCATATATTCATATATTACACATCTTTTCATAAGTCAATTTCTTAACAGTTCATATAACTCGTTTCAATCATCAGTTGATACACATCAATTTTATATATGCAATGCACATATGACACACTTTCAGTTCTTATTTTGTTGTGATTGAGTGCCTTTCACTGTCCTATATCTATTATAAATACTAGGCTCATTGATAACTATCCTGTATCCACTAGGGATACTAGGCTCATTATACATAGTAGGCTCTTGGCTATTAATCACATTCTGAGCTTTAAGCTCTTTTTCGCTGGCTACTCCAGTCACAACTACCTTTATCTAATCATGCATATCATATAATGAAATGCATGAATTCACATCTATGCAGTCAATCACATTCATTCAATACGTTTTCACTTTTTTGCATTTTCATCGGATCAATATCCGACATTCAATGAAACTTTGAGAACACTTATTTCTTTCTCATTCACATTCAATGAAGCACTTCCAATATATTCACATTTATAGAACTCCTCAGACTAGTAATGTCCAGAATTATTTTATTCACAACATAATCAATTCAATATAAAAATTTAAATAGAAATGAACAATCAATATGAGACCACCTAGGTCGACTCGTAGCACGCTCTAAATTAGCATTTTCCTTCATAATCCATGAAGCCTGAATGCTGATGTTCAATCCTGTGTATGAACTCCATGTAATACACACATTACTAAATTGCACAATCTTATAAGCATTAATTCATACACTTATATATAAGCGTAATGTATAATGCATGCTCAATTTGAATATTTCAGGTATTTAACCTTATCACATCACTTTATCATTTAAAAATCATCATTTATGTATATCAAGCTTGCACTTAAGTTCATAGCTCAAAGAACTTGATTATTCTAATATCATAATCCAATCATTCATCATTTCTTTTCTAGCATTATATGATCACATAATATCCAATTTCTCATTCGTCTTTACTTAATACACGTTACCCATTTTCTTTGAATCGCATTAGTATTCATAGTATCACTTTCATTCTTATAACATCTCTAAATTTCTAGAATTTGTCTCATTGATTTATAATAATCCATTATTAAGTTATAACCTTGATTATCAACCTAAACATATCACACATTTAATCACTCCATCCATCAACCAATTAAGTTCATTTGAAACTTCATTCAAGCCTAAATGCACTATAGGAAATTACTTTGGCACTTGAAAGACAAGAATTCATGTAAATGGTCATTCCCACAATCTTAAAAGTCGTCCCACGATTGTGGGATTTGTTAATAGAAAACATTTTTTCCATCCTTTCAATTCCCACAATCATGGATACATTCCCAACATCATGGGTTTTGTTATCCATAAATTTTCAGCCCTTATCTTCCATGGTTTCCAGATTTTTAACTCCTATATGTTACATCCAAACCAACTCATTCATAGTTTATCACTTCTACATCAATTCCTCTGTATCTTTACCTCAATTCTAACTCAATAACATTCTTGAAACACATCATACATTATTGTTTGTCAATAATACTAAATAGAATATCAACGTATATATGTCTTCATTAAGGTTTCAGCTCACAATCAATTCCATCATCAACTTCACTTTATCTTTAAACTATCATCTTATTTCTTCTCTTTTCAAGACACTACACTTGCCTTTTCTTTAACTTTAAACTCATTCTAGTTTTCTCTATATAACAATGTATATTTCTCATTTCTCATATACCCAAAATAGAAAATATTTAAACCATTCACCCATTCTCATTTTACTTATCAATGGGTAGGCCAATTGGCTAGTATAACTTACAAAACAAAAAATTCCTATATCATTTTGATGCCTATATCATTTTCATATTAATGCATGTGATAAAAATGTGATCTTAAATACAAAATCATAGCAAAGTTAGGATGTACATGTCATGAAGGTCATACGCAAACAAAAGAAAATAAGATTGATATAGATGTGTTAGTCAATAAAGGCTTAAAATTTGATTAGCTTGTGTCGACCACTAGTCACTACTCTTCTAAAGACAACGTATATTGACCAATCACAAGAGTAAAAGTACATGTTTAATTTTCCATTAATTTTTTTAGTCAATTCGCTTTCTAATTATGAGTATAAAGTCTTAAAAGTAATAGAGAAGGAGAAAATGTTTGTTTGTTTGTTTGATTGATTTTGAAAACACCTAAGAAACACACATAAGCAACAAACAAGCTTAAAATACACATGAAAAATAAGATCTCCACCCCCATGCTTAAAACTTACATTGTCTCCAATGTAACATCAAATGTAAGAAAGGAGCATTTAACAAAAACCACAATTGTAAGAATGTAAATAACAAATAAATTTCCCTTAGGTTATTGCCCTAGCAGTGCCTTTGTTTATTGTCATGGGATTGACTCCATGCTGTCCTCATCAACTTACAAAGTTTTGATTTCTAGGAATCACAGCTTTGGAATTTTCCACACGACCTTCAGTTGATGACAACTAAATGCAATATGCTCTTTGTTTTCAAACTTTTAATCTCTACTATACAATAAGGAAAGAAATTAGTTATCATAAAAGGATTGACGTAATAATTACAACATTTATGTGGAAATAGTTTATATTTAGCACAATAGAAAAGTAGTTTTGACTAATGATAAAGCATTTCAAAGAGACATTAAAAGCTTTAGTCTTCTCTTTTGTTGAAATTGCTTCTTATTTATTTGTATATTTCTTCTTACAATCTTCATGTACTAAAAGGTCAATCACATTAATTGAAAAATAGAGTGGTCATTATAAGAGTTCTTATTAACAATAAAAAGTATTGAAATGAGTAACTTCTCCATCGAATTCCATCATGACAGTACCCTTATGATCTATCTTAGTCTGAGCCATATTAAGAAATGGGCTCCCTAGTAAGATAGGTACTGGGTTATAGAAAGTTTGATCAATCATTTCAATCACATAAAATTTAGTAGGAAATATTAGTTCATTTACTTACACAAGCACATCCTCAATTACCCCATCTGAGTAAATGCCAGAATGATCAACCAATTGTATAGTAACACTAGTTTTCTTTTAATGCCTTAGATTTAAAGAACCATACATAGAACGAGGCATAACATTAATCAATGCTTCTAAATCTAACATGGCCTATTTAATCTCATTGTCACCAATTTTGCAAGGAATGGTAAACATGTTTGGGTCCTTACACTTAGTAGGTATTTTCATTTTAAAAACTGCATAAATAGTTTCACTCATCCTAATCATTTCCTTACTTCTTAACTTCTGCTTGTTCGTACATAATTCCTTCATGAATTTCACATACCTTAATGTTTTCTTTATCGCTTATAACAATGGGATATTCATGCCAACCTTTCCAAAGGTCTCCCATATCCCTTTATCCTTATCCTTTTTATTTGGCTTTGCTAACCTACTAGGAAAAAAGAATGATTAGTCTTTTTAATAATTAGGAATTTACAATTTACCTTTGAGCTCGTTGGTATATCCCTTTCTTTTTCAAGCTCCTTCTCGATGACTTCTTTATTAGCCGTCCTTTAAGTAATTTTTTCAAAATCCTCAAGTTTTTTACCACTCCTCAAAGTGATTGCACTAATATATGGTAGTTTTCCTCATCTTTGGGCTTCTAGATGAATTATAGCCACTGCCATCTAGCTCATATGGTTCTCTAAATTGTGAGTGCTAGAATTAACCTCCTAAAATTTAGATATGGTGTCCTGCTCAAACTGCTGCATACCCTGTTGGAATTTTAAAGTGTTAGTTGCAATAGACTTAACCATATCTTTTAACTGCATACTTGAGGGAAACGAGGCTTATGGCCTTGATTCAAATGGATGTGCTTTTTATGGCCTATTCTGGAAGTGATTTTGCTGCCTATTTTCCTTATAACTCAAGTTATGATGATCCCTCCAACTTAGGTTATGCATTAGGAAATACAGGTTGTATTAGTTAGGAAAATTGCCTCCCGCAGCATTTACATATTCCATACTTCCCTCTTGTAATGTTGGGGACCCATCAGTTAGATGGCTTGTATTTAAAAATATTTTGTAAGCCTTTTCTTGTGCCTATCCAACTGCAATTTGTCTATCAAAATATGTTAGCTCATCTAAACAATGTTCGATAGATGAAGTACTTACCTTGTTTATGTGAAAAACATCGTTATGAGTGCTAAATTATTAGTTGCTTAAGGCCATACGCCCAAGTAGAATCCTAGCCTCCAAAGGAGTCTTCTAATAGAACGCCCCACTGCTCACAGCTTATACCAAACTCCTTTCCATAGATCACAACCCCTCATAGACTTACTGTATAAGGAGATGTTCTAATGTGTTATGGTGGGGACAGCTAGCATAAACCTTCTTAAACTACTCCCAATAATCATAAAGGGATTCTCCACTGCATTAATTTATATCACATATTTTGTTTTGTATATTCTTTGTCTTTGATGATAAAAAATATTTTTTCAAAAGCAGTCTCTTCATCTCAATCCATATGCTAATGCTCCCAGGAGGTAGATCAAAAAGCTAGTCTTTTACCTCATCCTTTAAAGAAAGTGGAAAGCCTCTCAATATAATATGCTTATGTCACCTCTAGAGGTTTCATAATAAGATAGACCACAGCACGCTCTTTACGATGCTTATAAGCATCCTCACCTATAAAACCACGAAAGCTAGGTAAAAGATGGATTAGACTAGATTTAAGCTTAAAAGTAACATTTTCAGCAGAATTTGGAAATGTGATGAATAAAGGGCTTTGAGTCAAATATAAAGCAACCAACTCTTTTAAAGTTCTTGGATTGGCCATGGCTTCCTCAAGTTCAATTCCTTGTTATATTCCTTGAGTTTTTCTGGTTTCACTACGTAACCTCTACAATTTCCTTTTGATCTTCGAATAAAATAGTAGAGGCTCTCTATCCAAAGATCTTGTTACTAACACACACAAAAACTAACAACTGTGTAAAGATTAAGAAATAACTAAAACAAGTGATTATAAGAAAACATATATATATACATAAAACAACAATTGAAATTGAAATCAAAAACTAAAGAACCACACTTCCCAGTAATGGCACCAAAATTGGTGGTGCATCGTAACTCTAAATAAAATAAATAAACTTAGAACTATAGCTAGTGATGAATCTAGTTCAATCCCATAGAGAGTGTATGTAAAGCTTTTGCAATGAAAGAAATTAGCGTTTAGGTTAGGAGGTTTGGCTTGGTTTTAAATAAAATGAAATTAAACTAATGAAAGTAAAGCAAATAACTAAAAATGAAGAAAGGGATGAATGCATTTAGGATCTGGTTCTCTGTTCAATCTCATCCTACACACAATTAATCATACATCATTATCATAATGTCTTCACACCTCTCTTAGAACTATTGATCAAAGATTAACAGCAAGCTTTGTTAAGCCTAATTTTCCTTTAAATCGTGTTTAATTAAAACAAGATTTTTAACTAAACCTAATCATCAAACAACCTAGAACAAGCTCTTTAAATTTAATCAGATAACTACATTATGAGTAAGGAAAGCAGATCAATATAGGTAATAACCACACAAGCTCTGACCAATTAACTATGTTACGTTATCCCTAATGATTTAACACTAATAGTTTCCATAAATGAATCTATAACATAATGATTGTGTATTGTATTTAAGATTATAGCAATGCGTTCATATATAAATAATTAAAAGATAACAAGAATACTAATTATCCATACATGAATACCCAAATCAATAGAAATTGAATAACATTAATAATCCTAAAGAGAGATAGAACAACAATACATAGTGATGATATGTTTAAATGTGGTCCTAGGCATTAACTTCACGTGCTCTACCCCTTCACAAAGTCCCGAAATGATTCCTCCCACTTTCACCTTCAAAAATGTCAATTTATATCGATAACTAGGTTTTTGAGTATATACAAGGTTATGTGCATGGTCTCGCAACCCAAAAAATTTAAAAATCATGCAGATAAAAAGTTGGATACACGACCTTGTATCCAACTGTGTAAGTCCAAAACGTACCTTCCCATTGCATACACAGTCGTGTAAGCATATACACGGCTATGTATTACCTAAGTCTTGCTGAATTGTTGTTCTTCTTGTGATTTCTTGTCCAACTTCACCCTAATCCATCTCTGATTTCTTGTCCAATCTTCACCGTAATCCATCTCTTTCTTTTTCCACAAGGGTATTTGATTTTGAACATCAAAATGTTGGCTTAATGAATGTGCTCTGAACTCATTTTATTCCAAATCGTACCTAGAAATGTAATACACTTGGAAAAACCTAAGAAAAAACTCTTTTATTCCAAATTTGGCAATGTCATGCACGTGGAAAAACCTAAGAAAAAACCTTAGACAACTCAAAAGTATATAAAGAAGCTTCAAACATCACTTAAAGGTTGCACATCACAAAATAAAATATCAAAAACGGAAACATCAAGATCAACTCCAGCTTTCCAAATTTTGCAGCTCGAGGCTTTAAGCTAATTACATTCTCTTCTCTTCATCTATTTCATTTACTTATTTACAAATCTAAGTCGTTACATTTTAAACATGATTATGAATTTCTAAATCTATATTTTGTTTTTATTCTTAAATTTTTTATATGACTTTTAGCTTGTTGAATTCAATACATTACTGATTTTTAATATTTGTGTGCTCATAATTGACTTGAATCAAGATATTTGCGTTAATTTACGCAAAGAAAGTTGATACCTTAATATACTTACAAATATTAGCCAACAACCAATTAAAGAGAGATCCTAATTATGAGTTAATTATCCTTAGTATTGTTTCAAATCCAATTGAGTAGTTAGGAGTTGTTTTGATAAATCGAGAGATTGCAACTTAACTGTTATCTATTTCAATTAGGATTACTTGATTAGATCTCAACAGAGGGTAATCAAAACCTTTAGATATCTGGGATCAAACACAGTGAAATTCACAGGTGAAGGGAAGACAAAATAATGATAGAATAATCCCTAAGTTTTGTTAGTTTAATTTTTTGATAATTCAATTTATTATTACCTTATACTAAGTATAGCTTAAATTTTTAAGTGACTATTCAATCCTTGTGGGAACAATATTAGTTATACTACAATATACAACTTGTATAACTATAGTATAGCATAAAACCAGCAAACACTTGCACTAAATATGATAAAGCAATAAACAGGAACCACTGTTTTGTTTTACCATGCATGTTTAAACCTAAACACCAAGCTAAATTTTGTTCCTACTCGTTTGATGTATCTCCTAATAAGCATCTTCTAATAATGTCCTTGCACAAACATGAGTGAATTGGAATATTAGGAATAGATGAGTAATACTCTCTTGCTCTTACTTGCATAATACACACCTAGTTGGTATAGCCATATACTTGTTCAATATATTTGTAAGCAATTTGTTCTTGATAACTCTCTACATTGTTAATGAAGCTCTAGGCAATATATAGTTACACCAAACAAGTTTATATCATGATCCTATATTTCCCTTCTCTTGGCACAACTTTATACAAGATGCACTAGTTAATTTACCATGCTTAGACAAAGCCCACTGGTTAAGATCTATCTTATTTTCCTTAAGTTCAATGTTGTTAATATGATTATACAAAGTATAGTCTCGTATCCTTAATAAAATCTAATTTTTGTTTGCTAGAGCGTAAGCAACATATTGAACATCACTAATGATATTTTTGATTGAATTGAGCTCATCAATCTATTCACAAACTCCAGTAGTTAACCATCTATCATACCAAAAGAATGTATTGATACCATTTCCCAATATTCTAATTACATATGGCCTAACTTTTCTTCTCAATCTGAAAATTTTTTTAGTTATATTTGAAGAATTCTTAGGTATGTTCATCTTCCATAAACTCCTCTGTTTGATCTAATAAGCATTTATCTACTTAACCCATAAGGATTGCTTATCTTCAACGATCATGCACAATTTTTTAGCAAGCATGATGATAAGTGTAAATTGTATCATGTTTTAGGGTATAGTTAGATGTTTGTTTAGCTAATTCAATGATTTAGTATGTGCTTAGGTTAGAATTGTGTTAGTTTCTTAATTATTTGTGTTTTAAGTGTTTTATAGGTTGTATAAATTTTTTAGCTTAAATATTATGTTTTTGAGTTACTTTGATGTGTGTTTGCTAGTGTTTTAGGGTCAATATTGAAGAACGAAGGAGTTTGGAAGGCAACTTGGGCTTTAACATAGGCCTACGATCATGATAGAAGCTCTAAGAATGGCTGATGATTGTCGCTTGCATGTCACAATTGTGACAGAAGGCTCAGATTTTAGTCACGATCATGGCCTGCATCGGGCAAATGCGCAAACACTTACGAACTTCATATTTCAAGGAAATTTTTGGACCTTTCAGGCCCCAGGTTTCCAAAACATAAAAGACTATTTAAAGAATACCAAGGGAAGAGAAAAAGAGAGTTTTTTCATGCAGACACCCTTGAAACCCTAAAGAGAGAATACCAAGAGAGAGAAAGAAGAAGAAGGAAGAGGAAAAAGAGGAAGACAAAGTTGATTTGACATGCTTCCCAAATCATGAGGTTTTTTGATGTTGCTACCTTCCATCTTCTATTCCAAGTCATTATTTCCTTTTAGTTTCGATTTTATTTATGTATAGAATTGAGATGGATAGTATGATGATAGGATTTGAAATATTGATGCTCTTCTAAACTCTCCTTCAGCATTCTACTTTGATTTAATGTTATTTGAGTTCATTTTTTGTTATTTGAATTGCGTATTGTGATATTCTTACATAATTTTATAATAAACTGAGATAGTGAACCGAATAAAAAATGATTGGATCGAATTAATAAGAGTTAAGTGATTTAATAGTATTTGTAACTAATCAGATCGATAATTATGCAGAGAGAGATCTTGTGTAAAACCCGATAGTTTATTAGAGTGCTTTAGATCTAATTAGGATTGTGAGCCTTTTATTAATTGAGAGATTACAAATTTCGTAATCTAATTAGGGTTTATAAAGTAGGGTTTAATGGTTATAAGTTGAGAGAGAGATTAGCCCTAGGATTATCTAAAACAGATGCCCCATTAACACATAATCGATTAGTTTAGCATTAACGATAGGTAAAATACCCTTTCTCATAACTTGGTTAATTTCCATTGTGCTTCCATATTTCTAAAAATTACATTTTTTTGTCTTAATTTCTGAATTACAACTCTTGTCAATCAATTTCTCAAATTTACTTTTGTTGTGAAACTTTATTTCATTATTTCGATTTCCTTTACCTCAGATAACATAAAATTAGATTAGTCCCTTTCCTCATGGGAACAACACCTCTTATACAGCATCTCTTAGAAATGGTGAAATTATTATAGGCCACGAGGTAAATCTGTCCCATACTCCTTTTAGCTTAATTTTTACCATTTTACCCTTCCTTCACATATATATTCATTTATAACCTAATTTTTTCCTTCACTTTCATTTTAGCTTTAACCATCTAAGTTTAGAACCTCCAAACACTCTCCATTATGTTATGTGCTAAGCAGTTAGTGAAGTCTAATCAATCATCAAGAAGAAATCAAGTCTCGAGCCGCGGGTGAAGGAACAGGGCAGTGAATTTCAAAGCAACCTTCCCAATCCACTTAGAGGAGGAAGGCATTTAATTCCAATCCCTTAGTGCTAAGTAAATAGTAATCCCAAAATACTTCAATTTTACTACGCTAGATAAGCTAGAATTGCCAGATAGGGTTGAGAATTTAGCAGAAAGAATTCAGTAAAGTAAATTTATACACTTTCAATATCTTATCTGCTAGGAGCTCACCCTCGAATTATTTACTTCCCTTTAGTTTGAAATCAATAACCGTAAGGAAACGTGGTTTAGGTTGTAGGGACAACTTTATAAGCTAAACCTTGAAATTATGTGTGATATTTTTGATTTCCCTAAATCTTCCATTGTTGATCACCACGATGACTTTCATGTTTCCCGCTATTGGAATGAGCTCATTGGGCTAAAGCTGTTCAATGCCAAGAATTCCCACAACAACATTATACAAATCCATGAGCACTTATTGTTACATAAGAAAAATAAAAAACACATAAATTCATCTTTGACAAATCAAAAACCAACAAGTGTTCAACAAAGGAACGTTTTCTATTGTGGTGCATGGATCACAACATCTCAGTGTGCACGTCGACATATAATGTGAATGTTATTGTTGCAACTCTACATAAAATGTACAATAATTTGGGTATGCATTACTTGGTTTTCATCATTGCTGAATACTATGGTGTGGATTGTACTGCTCTAACTGTCCACCTCCTTGATTTTCTAGATCACCATCACTTGTGGCTTGATAAAATCCTAAATTCCTATAAAATGGAACTCTAGGACATTAGCCAAAATCTCATATGAAGATCAGGGCCATTCAGGCAAGTTCTAGCATAGTGCCACCTCAACAAGTAGAAGAGGACTCGATTAGCGAGGAGTCCAAAGTGGAAGAAGACACAAAAGAACCTGGTTTGAAGAAAGTGCTTGATACAATCTCTACCAACACCAAAATAATTACAAACACACTTATGGAAAACTCTAGGATGACGAAGGAGATGGCCCACATACAACAACACTAGACTCAGGATATATGTCAGATTCATCCATACTTTGAAACTCAAGGTGTACAATTACCACCTCAGACACCATCCCTACCTCAATCACCATGAATTTGTGTTCTAACCCATTTAGTTCCTATTATTGTTTTTGCTTTTCATATATTGTGTTTGATTTCCCCTTTTGCGTGTTTGTTTGTCTCCTTCTCACATTGAGGACAATTTGTTGTTCACATGTTGGGAGGGATGTGTGCTTTCCCTTAAGTGTGAATTTTACATATTGTTATGTTAGTGTGTTTAGGTTACATATTGTGAATTATGTGAATGTATCAATGGCTTAGATGGAATGAAATCGATTTAATTTTGAAAATAATCTATTAGGTTGTGAAGAGTTATTAGCTTGTAAAATTAGTGATCTGGGTTCTTTGGCTAAAATATGCAAGTTAGTTAGGATTCAATGTTAATTTATCACCCTATCGGTTATCTCATTCATTCACAATTTTAGGTTTTTTGACTAAGTAGATTTGCTAGTCTTTTTTTATGAAAACGAGTAGCTAAAGCAACAAGGTAGGCATTAATTAAAAAAAGAAAAAGTATTTGAAATCTTTAAATAAGTAACTATTTTGCTGGTCTTCGGGTTATTAATAGAGCTAGTACCTAGTTAAGAATGTCATGTAGCTGAGGAACCATATCTACATGCATCACAAATATGTGCCTTCGCATCAAAAGGCTACAGTGACATTCCAACCAAGCAACTTACCAAAAACATGACTTAGTCAAGTAACTGGATCAACATTCATCACCAATGTTTACTTCCGTGTAAAGAGGCTAGGTTTATGTCCACAAAAAGTAACAAAAAATGTTTTTTAATAAAACTTACCAAACATGTAAGTAGCTTAACTTTTCATGAAAACATACTTAGGAGTAGTTACAGATTTGATTTACCAAATAAATATTATTGTGTGCGTGTATAATTGAAAGGTGTGAATAATGTGTGTACAATTGAAAGGGTGAATAAACTTGACATTTAAGTTTTGTTTAATATGTATACTTAGTCTAGAGCTCGTAGACGTGGATTTTGCATGTTAATAATTTGGAACAACTTGATTGATTGTGTTTAGAGCTAAATTTGTTGCATGAAGTTGATGTCATTGTCTCATTATTGCATTGTATGCTTTACAATTTTGTGTTGTTTGTTGTTTTTTTACTTGGGGACAAACAAACGTTTAAGTGTGGTGTGCTTTATGATTTTGTGTTGTTTGTTGTATTTTTACTTGGGGACAAACAAATGTTTAAGTGTGGGGATGTGACAAGTGTAAATTGCATCGTGATTTAAAGCATAGTTTGATATGTGTTTAGCCGTCAATTCGATCATTTGGTATGTGTTAGGTCCGAATTGTGTTAGTTTGTTAATTATTTGTGTTTTAAGTATTTTATGGGTTAGTACAAGTTTTTGAGCTTAAATATTATGTTTTTGAGATAAGTTGATGGGCTTGTTAGTGTTTTAAGTTCAATATCGAAGAACGAAGGAGTTTTGAAGGGAACCTGGGTCATAACACAAGACTACAATCATGGTAGGTATGCCAAGATCGTGATAGAAGCTCCAAGAATGGCCTACGATCACTGTCTGCATTGTTAGTGTAATGCTCTAAAGGTAATCGCCTTTAGCACTTTTTATAAACTTTCTTTTGATTAATAAAGTGAAATGCAGTTTATTCATTTATATATGAATTGATATTAATCTTAAATCAAATTAATGAATTACATTATACAAATCATAGCATGAAGGAAATTATGATGAGATCATGATAATGAGATTCCTTTCATGTGCAATTATGTTAATATCTAAATAATCCCTACTCATAGGATTAATAAGATAGGACATTATTAATCCAGACCGACTAGATCATGTTATATTGCTTGATTTGATCGAGCAGTGGATCTCACAAACTATAAGCATGAGATGTTTACAGTCAACATGTGGATGCTTACTAAGGGTAGTAAGTACATCGAATGACCTAAAATGAGATTATCATATGGATGATCTATCAAATGTCAATGATTAATCTCATCATAGTAATGGTGCAAATATCCTTAGACTTTAGGTACTCAAGGATATCATGGATACCAATCTTATGCTTTGACATCATTCCTTGTTACCTCAAGATGAGGTCACTCTTAGGGTGGTGATTAGATTCAGCTATTGGTATTTGAAGGTAATTGGGTAGCCGATAAAGGATTCACCACTCCTGACAGAATGAGATGATATCCACGGCCTCTTATCAGGGTCATTATTTAGGAGTATCTGGCCGGACCAATTATGTGTTATGAAGAAAGTCATCAATGACACATAGAGTAATGAGAACCTACAACAAAAACTATCATCATTTAGACTAAATGTGACGTAGTCAATCTAATGGTAGTTGACACATAGCCCATACTCCGAACCAAATGTGGTATAGTATGGTGAAAAGACAAGTTGCATAGTAATTGCCTATGGAAAGGTTTATAAGTTAGATAATTAACTATTGAAGAGTTCGTGTGTTAATCTTCTTTATTCTGTAAAATTGGCATCATGAAACCCTTTATGATTTTCTTACATTAAAAGTTAATTTAAGTGCCTAAAATAACAAGGAACCTAAGCATCACATGCATAAAAGATCGAATGAAAAATATAGTGCGTATGGTCAAATTTAGCCTAGGCCACGATTGTGATAGAAACCACAAAGGAGTACATAAGTGAGTTCTTCGCTTACATACACGAGGTTTTTACCACTTCTTAAACATATAAGTGAGTGATAAGGGCTCTAAAAGAGTTCTAGAGTGAGAGAAAAGTATAAAGAGTCATGTTCTTGCTTTTTATGCAATTGTTACATGAATCAAAGTGCATGCAACAAGATTCTTAATCTATCTTCTATCATCTTGAGCATGTACTAGAAATCATCTAGTTTGATGCTCAAATCACCCATACACATTGTTTCTTCATCTTCTTTGCATGTTCTTGGGTTATCAAGGGTTTGGTGTTTACAACAACCCAAGCAAGGAGAAGAAACAAGAAAGAGGAGAAACAAAAGGTAAAGTGTTATATTTCATGTTCTTACATATATGTCAATGTATGCATGTGTGAATTTGTTTTTCTGGGGTTGTCATGGTGTCAGAATATTCATTCTGAAACTTCTACTATGCACTCATACATATGATGCATACATCCATGGCACCCCTAACAGTGGTATCAGAGCAAGTCTATGCATGTTATAGATGATGTATTTTTCTGATTTTCTTTCTCATAAATGTTTATAAGATGTTATATCATGTTTTAATCAAAGGAAATTGCAATTGAAGGTCATCTGTTATTTTATTTCGAATTAATATCTAGACTGTTCATATGTTGATTTCTGGAAAATTGAATGCATGTGCTAATTTTGAAATTTTTGTAATAATTCTGGAAAACAATTTTATGATTTTCTTTCATAAAAATGTTTATAAGGTGTTATGTTATGTTTCTGTAAAAGGAAAACTCAATTGGATGTCAATTGTTATTTTATTACAAAATAAGTTTCAACCTAATGCATGTATGAAGTTCTGGAAATTCTGGAAATGTGATGAACATGAATGCATGTAAATTCCATATTAATTTTTATAAAAATTTGTTTCATAAATTTTATTCATGCACATGCACGAGGAGACGTTTCCATGTGTATGACAGGCATGACACGTGTTGTTAAAGTGATTATCTTATGCATCCATGATGTAATGTTTGATTAGTGTTAGAAGTAATATGACAAGTGTCATATACTTGTGATGTGTTGGCTTATTCTAATTAATTAATAAATAATTCCTAAGAATTAGGTTTTGGAATTTTTTATTAGACACATTTATAATGTGTGTAAGACTTCGGAATTTTTTCACAACTAATTGAATTTTATTCAATTAATAAATAAAGTAAAAGTCAACATTGGTTAATTTTTTCAAAATGTTGGAGTTGACTTAATTAATGACTTATTGTGTATGTATTTTAGTTATAAGACCTTAATAAAGTTCTTATATGATATGCTTAATTCATGTGTTTGAAATTAGGGTTTCAAAAATTTTCCAAAACATCAAATCCGTCCTTTTAGTGTCTAGTAGGTTAACTTGTTTATTTTGACAATTTTGGCGGTCAAGATAATTTTGGCAAATGCTGACATTTTTTAGATAAATTTAAGATGACCTAGGATATTATAGATAATTAATTGATATATGGGAATTTCAAAAATCCTACAGATTAATTTAAAATTAATCCAAGTAGAGCCTAGCATTTCCAGTGTGGCTAGACAAAGGCATACAAACGAGGATTAAAGTGTTTAATTTGGACATCCAAATAATTAAATTTTAGGGTTCCTAATCGAATCAATGTGTAATTCAAATTAGCCAAGAGAAACACTAGTACCCGATTGGTATGTGTGTGTGTGTGTGTGTGTATGTGTGTGTGTGTCTGGGCTTCATAATGGAAAGTGAATTAAGTATAGACTTAGTTCTGACTGGTTTGACCTATAGTTTTTCACAGTTTGTGGTTAACTATCGGATAAACCAAATATCAACAACGATACTTGAGCTAATTAATCTACTCAAAACAGTTAAGCAGGCTATCAAGAAAGATAGTAAGTTTGTGATACCGGTGAACCTTGCTTTTGGTTCTTGAAAAAAGAACCAAAAGAAGAAGAAGAAGTCCAAGAAGCTAGTGGGAAAAGGACATTAGAAAAAGAACTGCAAAGCTTATTTGGAGTCACTAAAGCATAAGAAGGCATTAGATGCCCTACTGTCTACTTCAGGTATGATGTTTGTCATTGAGGTTAATACTATTTCTAATCATAACATTTGGGTATTGGATACCAGATGTTGCTCACACATATGTGTTGATATGTAAGGTCTCAGGGATAGTAGACCGCTCAAGAAGAGAGAGATTAACCTACGTGTGGGAAATGGAGTAAGAGTTGCTGCATTTTCCATAGGATATATGTTTTGTATCTTCCTAGTAGGCTAGAGTTAGTTTTGGAAAATTGCTATTATATACCCATTGCAACTAAAAACATTGTATCTGTTTCATGTCTTCATAAATTAGCATTTCATTTAACTTTTTCAAGCAATGGTTGTTTAATTAAGTTGAATGAAATGTTTTATGGTACTGCTATATTGTGCAAAGGAATTTACATATTAGATATGTGCAATCCAATTTTAAATATTAGGTGTGACAAAATTTTGTTTGAATCGATAACTCGACCCTGTCCGATTCAGAAAGAATAGATACGTGTCAAAATTTTTTGATTAAATTTAAACCAATTGACCGATTTTTGTCCAAATTAAAATCAAATCTAGATTCAGGTTGACCTAACTAGACAAAATGTCCGAATTTTCAAAATTGGTCAGTACTAAACATTTAAAACCTATTAAAATTGTCCGATCCGAATTTTGAAAAGACAAAAAAAATCATTGTTTCAAAATTTTGTGAAGAAAAAAATTTACGTAATTTTTTTTTGTTTGAACTTCAACTAGACAACTATAATTTAGCTTTCTTTGCTATAGTCTTTTGATTGGTTTTACAGAGAAAAAGAGATGGGAAGAAGATGGTGCAATTTAATGGCCCTTTGCTATTAGTTAAAATCAGACAAATTGGTTTCGAACCAGGTTGGTTGTTTTCCAATCCGATTTGGTTCTAGGTCAGCTTGGTAAAAAAAATTTAGTTTCAAACCAGTTAAGGGTCATGAAATTTTTACCTTTGTCCGAATTGTTTGGAACCAGTTTGGTTTAAATCCGATTTTTTGCTAGCCATATTAAATATCAATGACAATGTAACTTAAAATTATCTTACTTATGGCATTGTCGTCTTGGCCATATAAGTGAGAAACGCATGATTAAGCTACACAACAATGGTAGCCTATGGTTATTTGATTATGAATCCTATGACATGTGTGAATCTTGTTTGTTAGGCAAGATGATTACATTACCTTTTAAAGGAAAAGGAGAATGAATGAATGGGTTATTAGACCAAATACATTCTGTTGTATATGGTCTAATTTCCATTTATACAAGAGGTCTTTTTTGTACTTAATTACTTTTATCAATGATTATTCACAATATGGGTATGTGTATCTAATGAGATACAAGTCTGAAGTGTTTGAAATATTCAAACAATTTAGACATGAAGTAGAGAAACAACTTGATCGAAGTATTAAGACACTTCGATCAAATCGAGGTGGTGAATACTTAAACGAGAAATTTCTAACTTATCTCAAAGATAATGGGATAGTATCCTAGTGGACTCCACCTTACATACCGCAACATAATGGTATGGCTGAAAGGAGAAACTGAACCTAATTGAACATGGTAAGGTCAATGATGCGCTTAGCAGATCTACCGAAATCCTTTTGGGTTTATGCACTCAAGACTACTATTTATATGATAAATAGAGTCCCTTCTAAGGTACTTGAAGTTACTCCATATGAGATATGGACTAACAAAAGGCCTTACCTTTCTCGTAAGGCAGTTGAAGTTACTCCGTATGAGATATGGACTAACAAAAGACCCTACCTTTCTTATATGAAAGTGTAAGGTTGTCCGACTTATATGAAATGGATTCAATTGAACAAACTTAAAGCAAAATGTGATAAATGTCTATTTATAGGATATCCTAAGAAAATAATTGGATAACAGTTCTATAATGCTTTAGAGAAAAAGGTGTTTGTCTCAAAGCATGTAGAGAGAGTTTCTTCTAAGAGAAGATAATGGGAGAAAAGTTGAACTTGATGAAATTCATGATGCTCAAATAGATGTAGATCAATTACCTAAACTTGAAATTCTTATTCATGGAGATGAGACAACAGCTGAACCTTCTGACACACAAAATGTTCATAAATCAAGTAGGATACACAATGTTCTAGAGAGATATGGATTTCTCATAAGTAAACAAAATGACGTATTGCTCATAGAGGACGATAAGCCTACAAACTACGAAGAGACTCTAAAAAGTTCAGAATTTGAAAATGTCTTCAAGCCACGAAGTCCAAAATGGATTCCATGTATGAAAACCAAGTATGGAGTTTGGTTGACCCACCCAAAAGGTTAAAACCCATAAGGTACAAGTGGATTTTCAAGAAGAAAATCGACATGGAAGGTGATATGATTACCTATAAAGCGAGGCTAGCCACTAAAGGTTATCCTCAAAGATAAGGATTTGTTTATTACAAGACATTTAGCCCCACAGCTGTGCTTAAATCCATTAGAATACTCCTAGCCATTACTGCTCATTATGATTATGAAATATGGCAAATGGATGTGAAGACGACTTTCCTGAATGGAAACCTAGTTGAGGATGTATATTGATACAAATTGAGGGCTTCGTATCCAAAGATGGAAAAAGGGTATGCAAGCTTTAAAAATTCATATATGGATTGAAGCAAGCATCTATGAGTTGGAACATCCGATTTGATGAGACAATCCAAGAGTTTGGTTTCTCATAAAATCCTGATGAACCTTGTGTGTACAATAAGTTCAATGGGAGTGCTATCATATTCCTTGTGTTATATGTGGATGACATGCTACTAATAAGAAATGATGTCTCAAGTTTGCAATCAGTCAAAATTTGGTTGTCCCCGAATTTTTCCATAAAAGACCTTAGAGAAGCCACTTATATATTGAAAATAAAGATTTATAGAGATAGATCAAGAAAGTTGCTAGGTCTTTTAGAGTCAAGATACATAGAAAAAGTACTAAATAAGTTTAGCGTGGAGCAATCTAAGAGAGGGTTTCTTCCCATGACTCATGGGATAGAACTATTGAAATTTATGTGTCCCAAGATGCAAGATGAGAGGACTCGCATAAGTATGATCCCGTATGCTTGGGTAGTAGGATCAATCATGTATGCTATGTTATTTCTATGACCCAGTATATTATATGCTCTAAGTGTTACGAGCAAATATCAATCAGATCCTAGTGAGGGTCACTGGATGTTGGGACCCGATCCGGAAACCAGATCCCAACTGACGAAAAACGGAAGACCATGGAAAGAATCGAAGGCGAAGTAAACGAAACTAACGAAAATTCAAATCGGATTATATAGATCGGAAGAATCAAACTGAAACAAACACCGACATCCGTTTCGAACATGAAGCATAGCAAACTCATCGCGTT